>JANHFX010001257.1:63104-107267 GCA_027560015.1 Chloroceryle amazona
TTGGATACCATCTGCTGCAGTGGGAAATAACAACGAAATGTATTCTATAAACACCATATGAATACGGTTCACTTTGTCTCTCCCAACAAAGTATATGCTGGACTTGAAAAGACCATTCCTGAACAACAGTGCAGCTTCTGAAAGTCTATCACTTCCAAGCAGACACTGTCAATATAATTCTTTTGCAATAGATTTTAGCATTTTACCCCAAGTGTAGAAAGTGGGCTATCCAGGGCTGCTATGACAGCCAGCTATAAGTCTATGCAGTATGACTTATGCATATTATGCATATTATGACATGACTATGCATGACAGACTCTACAAGAAGAAGAAAATCTTCAGAATTTGCACTATTCTTCCACCTGGCCTTTGTGCAGCTTTTTGCATCCTGATGTCCAGAGGCTTTTTGTCATGAAAAAGACGTGATGAGACGTCAGAGAGAACTCTTTTACCAACTGCCGACAGATGCAACTTGCTAAACTTGGTTGCCTCTGAGGATGCTCACTGTTACTAGGATGGCTCCTGCCAAAGCACCTTCTTCATTACATCCCTGCCAGCGCTTTCCTGCACCCACCTGTAGCCCTTGCGCATCTGCTCCCCTTCTCCTCCGTGCCTGCCCCTGAAGTATGTGGGAAGATGTATATAGAAGGCATAAAAGTAGATAGGCTAGATATGCTGAGGGTTCAAAATGCATGGATTCTGTACTGTTTTGTCTGCATAGTCTAAACAAGCAAGCTCAAGCCACAGCCACACAGCTCCTGAGACCACTTGGCACAGGCATCACCACCAAACGTATGACCCCATTGGGAGACACCCTGCGGGGTTGCTGTACCCAGCATCATCGCCTGAAGGAGTTGCTCTGGGGACAAGGAGATGGAGCAATTTGGGATAATCAGATTGCTAATTTTGGCTGGAAAGAAAAAAAAAATGCTCCTGGCAAAGAAATAGTTGAGTTTAACTACTGGCAGTAGCATCATAATGTACCTTCTAGTTTTGTTTTTATCTGCAATCATAATTAATTGACTCCTTTGTAAAATTTTAGATCATGAATAATGAATATATACCAAATTAAAACAGGCCTAATACTGATGCCTGTGCCATTCCATTAAGGGCCTTATTGAAACAGAGGTAGTTCCCATTACATTTGTTTAAAGAAGGTTTCAATTCATGAGGCAACACTTGGACACAACACAAACTAGCATCTGGTCCTTTAGCAGGTAGGATTTTGTGCTGCATGGTATAAAGAACCAGCTGGAATCAAAAAGTATCATAGCTCTTGCCTACTGCTTTTTTTCCTAACCTACATTTGCCTGTTGTTCAGGGAACAGCAGCTGATGGCTGTGACTGGAGGCAGATAATTTCAGGATTTATCTTGAACCATAGTTCATTGTATTCTAAGATGTTACATCATGTTGATAATGACTGCAAAAATCACCTCTTAAATCAGGTGGCTACTAACTGCACAGGTTGCCTCTATTTTTTTAATTTATTTTTATTTATTTAATTTTTCTAAGCTTTGCTCCCAGAATTTAGCATTTTTATTAAACTCTCTCCCATGGTCTCAGGGGACCAGGCAGAGGCAGCACAAGCAGGAGGCACTATGGTGCATCCAGGATGGGAGAGACATCTGCAGGAGCAGGGGTGGGTATGGCTCCTCCTTGTCTCCCACCTGAAATGTTCATTCTGAGCACTGTCCTCTTTCACCTAACTTTTTCATGCTTTTACCTTTAGTCTGTATGCCATGACCAACCATACCTTTTGATATGTTTCCTTTTCCTTATCCACTCCAACTTCCCATTTAGAAACAGATTTTAAGTAGCCTCTCACTAACAAGGTTGGTCACTTCTTTCTTCCATTTTCCTCTCCAGTGCAATATTGCCTTGTTTTCATTTCAATGTCTTTTTTACCAAAAAAAAAAAAAAAAAAAAAAAAAAGACCTAGAACAAGGTCATTCTCCCTCTTTCAGTCTCAGACATTACTTCATCTAATTGTAACACCCTAAACGAGGATCTAGTAAGTGGAGTTGAGTACAAGGGAGCCATTTACACTGCTGGCTACATTTGGTCACAACCCTCTCTCCAAGCCCTAAATTGCCTCCTATCTCAGGCCTGGCATGGTGAAAAAGCACTTGAAAATACTCACCGTCAGTGTGCTCTTCTGAAGCTTTTGCTGTCCGGCATCAAAGTAGGGATGGGAAAGCCTGCTTTTTTCTGTTGGATTTCTCACTTTTGGTTTGGTTTGTTTTTTTGGGGGAGGGAGGAAATAATAATAAAAGTAATAAATACTACTGCTAGAACTGAAAATAATAATAATAGTAAAATATGGTTTTTTAGCACTTTTTTTCCCTAGATATGTGTTTGAATTGGTCCCATTTTGGAGGTCAGGTTTTTCATAGTCCGCTACTTTCAAGTAGTTCCTCAAGTAGGTTTTCAAATACATATCAGCTTAGCCAAGATCACAACTTAGATTTATTAACTTTTATTGAGTTATTTATTTTTCTTTAATTAGTGAAATAGGCATGTACTTAAAAAACTTACATAAAATACTGTCATGCTAAGGCAAAGAAAAAGAATCAACCAGCTTCGAAAGACAGCAAAATTTTGCCTACGTTTGTGTGTCTGTGTGCAAATGTACATTCTCTGGATACATAATTTGTCCATTTTGGCAGGCTGTGATGCTAATTGAAGTGTGTTGAGTTCTCTGAACATGGAGTTTGTGTGTGGATTTTCCTCTCCTGAGTATAAGACCATTTAGGCTGCATGTACTTTTAAAGTAAAATTAGATGCCTGTGGAAGGTTTACAGTAATTCACTTTCAATTTAGAGCTTTTTTGGTTTTGAACTAGAACAAATAGATGAGCATCTGTCGCTCTGAAAATGATACAAAATGTAGTCACCAGGCAAAAAAAAAAATCAAACATCTCTGAAAATTATTATTTTGGCTACATAATCAAGCAAGCAATTACCGCATTATCTACAAAGTAAGATCATACATTATTAATACATTTTCAGAGAAAAAGATTTTAGTAAGTGAAGTTTTTTTCTGGCTTTTATGATACTCAAGACCCAAACATAATTCCAACTGATAGAAAATACTTCATGACTTGTCATTTCCCAGCTTAAGATGCAGTTTGGTTGAGCATGAGAGACAGTAAGGAAGGAGCAGGAAGAGCAGAAGGATATGGACATTTGTGTAAGTGATTACAGACATCCTTCCTATGTGTCATGCATATCCCAAGCCAGAGATCCAATTTTCCAGTGGAAAAGGATTTAATGAATGCAAACAGTATAGTGCACTGTGCTATATACAGGACATTGTATTCACAGGTCCAGATATACAACCAGGCAGCCATTCTTCAGCGAGCACCAGAGTTTCATGTGATGCAGAGGGAATATTTTCAGAACTGCGAAGAAAGCCCCAGTGAGGTGCTCACTGACCTTTGATATTTGGGGCTGTTGTGACTTTACAAACTAATTCCCATCTCAAAAGCATCTTAAAGGGGGATTAATTTCAGTTAATTTTGGCTGTCTGAAAGTTAGGCATCCTGGCCAAGCTCCCCCCTCTCCCGGTTTATTTCTGCAGCTGACAGCAAGACTGTTTCACCTGTCTTGGATGCTTACCCTGTCACAGGATGAATCACTCAAGGCTGCAAAACCAGCATTTATGCTGCTGAAGCTATGAGAGGTGAATCCTTTAATCATTAACAGTTTTAGTCAGTTTGTAAATGACTTCTAGAAATGGAAACTGGGTTTCAAATTAATTTTGAGAAGTGAGTGTTACCTCAGCCCTGATGTGACCAACTCCTCTTGTTGAGCTTCATGACATAATCTAATGCCACCAGCTGAAAGTGACATTTGCAGCCTGGTTTGCAGACAGGTTCTCTCTGAGTCCTATTTTACTTCATTTTCTGAAAGATGCTTGAAAACATATCCTAAAATGCCAACAGGAAATACTCGTGCCTTATGGACACACATACTTGCAGACTCACCACTCAAGACTGCTTTACAGATAAACTTCTTTAGAAGAAAATATGAGCAGTGACTATCTGTGAAAGATCTGCCCCAAACTTCTGCTAGTGCCAGAAAGTCTACCAAAAAGAAGTTAATGTAGACTCCGTGTGTGTGTGTGTGTGTGAAAACATTGACAGGTAGGCCTCAGAATAATTAGTTATACAAATTTTCACTAATGGGTGGCAGTACCAAATGCTATGGGACAAATTAATCCTTGGCATGAGGAGGGATAATTAATCTTAAATGCATTTTTGTGATATAACTAAGTACTACTATTACCCTAGTTTGCATGACACAGAGAGGTGGTCTTTTGCCTTTGGCAATTCAGCTTTCCAGAAGCCTGACTAACATAATTTATGGCGGATGATCACAATATGCTTTTCAGATGAGATTTCTTGTAATGTTGCAAATTTATCCTGTAAAGAGATGCATGAGGTAGTCAGAGATTTTGGAAAGCTGATACCCAGCTAGAAAATGCACAAGTAGGTTCATGTTGGGATGAGATGGAAAACCTTTAAATACACAAAACAGCAGTGTATGCAACTGAAACTCTGAGTGCCATTTTTTCCCTTGAAAAGTCATGCTTTCTATACATAAACACCAGCTCTGCTCAGCATTTGAGGTTTTCTGTAAAATGGTCCCTGCTGGGGCTATAGGGCTTACCCTGCAGCATGTAAATGAAGCTAGCAGAGGGCTTGAGCCTGTCCCCCTCCCCAGTCAGAGACTCAGTGACTGTCATCTCAATGTGTCCAACGAAAGAGTGCTGCTGTGCATTGATAGGTCTCCCAAGCAAAGGAACATTTTTAAGTCATGCCTTCAAAGATGTGCTATTGATAGTATGAGGAGACTTAAACCATATACCATATGTTTAGGATATAAAGGTTTCAACACATAGCAAGTCACAGCTGGACAGACAGATTGTATGATGAAGGAATTTCCTCCATAGCAATCAGTAAAACCCACAAGCTATCTTCATTCCCTATATGCTTTCATTCAGCGCAAATAATTTCAGACTATAAGAATAATCTGCTAGGACACAGAAACCTAACTTTCTTGGCTGAGAATGAAGCTTGGGAATAAACAAGATCAAACAGTTTAAATTGGCTGGAATTTAAGCGTAAGTTTCTAATGCTAGGATATCGTAGGATAAATAGCCTCTTATTACAAGACAAAAATACAAGCAGCTTGAATTGTGGCTACACAATCTTTACTTGAATACACGGGGAGGGGGGAATAAATTTCTACTCACAGTTCAGTTTTTAACACATCCGAGTCAATGAGTTTATCCCTTAAGTTTTGAACTTCATTAAATTTCAAGATTATGTAAACTATAAAAAGTACAAACTGCTGTTTTCTTTTCTCTGAGAACTGTTGCTGGGGACCATTCTGAAAGCTCTCAGAGGAGAAGAGTCTTTGAACGCTTGCTTAATTTTGAAGTAATGTGTATTATTAGAAAAGATCTTACCAGAAGTTAATAAAGATACACACCAAGAGACAGCTTATAATGTTCTTGTGAGTATGTTCCCTTCTGTGGAACAATATGATGCTCTTCATGTACAATGCAAAAAAAAAGTTTTTAATTAGCCTTCAGAAAAATCTTAGATGCTTGAAGCCTTTAGATATATATTCAAATACATTTAAATAAAATGTGGTTTTAGACATGCAGGTATTCTAATAAAGTAATCTCTGTCATTATACACTTGGACAAATGCCCATACATAATAACATCACACCTCCCTGCTAGGCTCTCCTCTCTCCCCAGAAGGGTAGGGACTGAGCACCACAAATTCAGGCTGGAACATATTAGTATGATAAGCAAGAGTCGGGGACTGTTGGAGATGCCACCTGCCAGCATCTTCCCAGTGAAACATGTAGCTCCCAGCAGGAGTGCCTGAGCTGGCCAGAGTGTCCTATGAGGAGCAAGGCAGATGCTGTTGCCCAGGGATCACATCACTTAAGGTTTCACAGATAAAACCCATCCCTCTAATTATTCCTTAAATAAGTTGAAAACCAGGTTTTACATGCCAGGAGAGAGCACCTGATGGAAAGCAGTGAGGCTTTCCAAATCTCCAGTCAGGTTTCCACTGCCAGCTGTTGCTCAGGGCAAGGTGAAAAACACATATGTCAAGTGTCTGAGCAGCAAAAGGCAGTGCAGCTTTGGCTTCTGTGATCCCCCCTCTGAGCTCCCTCAAATCATGGGGAAAGGAGACTTTTGAGTGACACTTCTGTCCCTTTCTGAGCCCCCACAGTCATGTGTGGAACACTTTGCAGTCTGCAGTATGAAAGACTCCAAAAATGTTGGCTTTTCATCCACATTCAGAAAAAGCCAGGATGCAAACCACTCAAATGCCTTCAGAAACGTTGGAAGCAAAATAATTTAGAGTCATTACATCTCTCATGGATGCAGCAGTTGACTCTGATTAAAGTGTTGTACGCTGAGGAACGAAGAAATGGCTAAAAGGTCTGGTAAAAAGAATGACAAAATAATTCAAAACGATAATATTGTGAAAAAATAATGTAGGAACTGAACAGCCTCTTCTCAAAATTATACACTGCCATTGAGACAAACACTGCTACTCTGCACTCTTTGGGGCGTATTTGTGCACACACACATGTGTGCATACAAGGAGGGAGGCAGAAGAGAACCCCCCCGACCCAGG
This sequence comes from Chloroceryle amazona, assembly GCA_027560015.1. NCBI lineage: Eukaryota > Metazoa > Chordata > Aves > Coraciiformes > Cerylidae > Chloroceryle > Chloroceryle amazona. The sequence continues at coordinate 69,774 of JANHFX010001257.1, forward strand.
CAATTTCAGTTTAGCCCTGTTGCAAAATGTAAGTGGTTTATTATATTTTTCATCTTAGTAGAAAGGAAGCAAAAGGCCTTTACTTGGAAAGCTCTGAGGCCTCCCCATCCCATGAGCCACAGATGCTCAGGAAGCTGAGGTGCTGGTGCGGCTTGTGCATAGGAAGCACTGCCCCTGCCCCCCCTTGCCCCGACCCCAGCCTCCATCCCCTGCCACCACACCAACCCCCAACGCTTATCTAAGGTAGGGCCGGCTTCCTCACACCCCGCCTGGCGTGTGGCAACCTGACGCTCTTTAATTGCATAACAAAGCGGTTGCACAAGAGGATCTTAAGAAAGGATCAAATAATTAACAGCGAATAACCGCCACCGTACATTTTGACAATCTGGACCCGGAAAATAGTTACAGGGAGAAAAAAAAACAGCACGAGAGTATCTGTTTCCTGAAATGGTGCAGAGCTGATATAAATCCCATGTCACTTTTCCCAGCCAAAGACTCAGCCTTAATTAGTCCCGACTAAACCAGCTAGGGCTTAATCACTCGCCTATTTTAGGAGTTATTCTCTAATCTTCAGGAATGGTTTTTTATCTAATGATGGGTTATTTTTCACAAGCCCAGGGAAAGAAATAGCTCCTTGCTGTTGTGACCTCTTGCACATCTCTTGGGTCCTGGCCTAACACCGCCTGACATGGCCCCGTGCCATCTGTCACCACAGGACCAAAGTGATGCTTGCCTGATCCGCTACAAATATATTGCACTAAGGGTACCCAAGCAGGTCTTGATCAAGTATGACTGTACCACGTAAGAGATACCGAAACTTGCCCAGAGATGGGACAAATTGCAGAAGGCATCAGGAAGGTCTTCTGCCTCTGAAGTAGCTGTAGACGTGAGCTTCCCCTGCACCTGCAGCATAGCTGGTTTTACAGTTAAAACACTACAGTGGGATCAGCAAGCAAAGGTTCCCTTTGGTGTCCTCATCAAGGTGACAGAACAGGGGACAATTTTATTAATCAACATTTGTTGATAATTGTTGTTAATAATTTATTATTATCAACATTTCCTAACCTCTGTAAGAGAAAGACTAATATCCCCAAACTTTGTGAAATTAGGCAGGTGAGTTTGCAGGCACTCATAGGGGAATTAGAAACTCTGTAACACCAGACATGTTAGAAATAATAAGATACATGACCTCATACATGGGCATTCAAGATAGGCCCTCATACATGGGCACTCATAAAGACTTGTCCACTACAATGTTACAGCAAGTTATATTTGCAAAGCCAAAAATATTTCTTATTGAAGAAAGCAGTCTAGCTCCTTGAACAAGGAGCTTTAGCTCACACAGTTGCTGACGATCACTGACAACTTGCAGCACAGAGGAGAAATGCTATTTTCTGATGATAAAGTCCAATTCTTTGTATGGGATGATCAATACGTCCATCAGTAGGAGCCCCAAAAAGGCTCTCCATGGGAACCCAAAAGCAGTCAAGAGTCTCCAGACACTGCAATTGCATCCCCCATAAGTTTTGTCACCCAAGTCTCTGGCAGAGGACCAGCATACATCGGGGAGCCTTCTTCAGCCTCTTGGGAAGGGTGGGGAGAACTCCATAGAAAATTAATGCAGGATACTGTTCTTGCCTCAGTGTGAGGATGGAGACATGTGCAAAGGTCTAACCAATGGCACTGGAAAGGATGAGTGCTCCTTTCCAGGTATCCTAAGGTAGCACTCAGGCATATAAAGAAAATGTTGTGTTATTATTTGTCACCTATAATAACAAGGCATTAAGGCAGAACCTGCTATTAACTCTTTAGTGGCTGTACTCCTATTCTTCCAGCATGAGGTACATGCTAATGCAAAATGCATTACACTTTTACAGTAAAACCCCACAAACTGCACCAAGAGGTTAATTAAACTGGAGAGAAGAAAATAAAGAGGCTTTTAGAATGAATAATTCAGGAGATCATTAAAAATCAGGCACATGAGAAGCACGTTACTTAGAAAACCTAAATGTAAACACGTATTCCTGGCTTAATGAAAGATTAAGAAAATAAATAGAAGTTACCTATGCATTGCTACTATCTAGTGTTAAACAGCAGATTTGGCCTGCATGTCTTTAAGAACTGCTTTTAATGGTGAACAGCATTTCTGATGCAAAGGACTAAGAAGGTTGAGATGGGTGCTTTAAAGGGAGCAGTATCAGACCCCAGAAGGCTCCGTCACTCTGTGCTGACTGCTTGAGTCTCTCTTCCTCATGGATGCCCTCCTCCCTGCTTCAGGTAATGCAGGTTGGGGTACATCAAACACAAAGAGGATCCTAGATCTGCTGACATTGAGTGCCATGATCCTTGGGGCACAGCCTGGCAATTATATGGTGTAAGGAGTGCTTTTGCCCACCACTGATCCCTTGTTTGTGAGGGTTCAGATCTTTGTGCAGCCCAGTTGCACTGGCTGCTCTGCAATAGAGAAAATGTCTGTAGCCCAGATTTTATAGGAGCTGGTCAAGAAGGCAATGGCAGCCTCCCTGCTGCCTTGGCCACAACCTGGGCTCAGGTCATGCAGCGCAGCTGTAACAACGGAGACATTTCTTTTTCTTCTCTCTCATCTCTCCCCTCAGAGCTGGACTTGACCAAAACTGTCCAGCTTGACTCTACACTGGCCCCAAGTGTATGAGTCACCTTCTGAGCTGTCAGATATATGAGAAGTCTCAAACACAGCTGCTTTTTCTCTGAGAAGACATTGCTTGATGGATGCTGAGGAGATCAGCAGATTCACCGAGATTGGCCTTTGTGATATTTTTCTGAACACTGAATGCTTTATTTGTCTTGTCTTGCCAAGCTATGGTGATGCCACTGGGATTTTCAGTTGTACAACTGTCATTTTACACCTTGAAGGAACAACAAATGCCTGAATTAATGTGAACTTTCTGGGCCTGAGTCTCATAGTTAGCAAGTGTCCACTGGGGCAATGAAAAGTGAGATTATAGTATGTATAAATTATACATTTGTGGTCTCTTTACACAACCAGAAAGGTATCAAAAGGTACATGAACATGAAGCCTCCAGTCTAGATTACATCTAATTGAGTCAGGCAGGAGACAGAAGAAATTTGCAGTGATAAAACATGGTGCTTATCTCTGGCTCCATGAGACCCTTCATCTTGAGCTGTCTTGAGATGTAGTTTGTAGAATGTTTTAAAACTGTAATAGAATGGAAATGGGAATAATGCCGTATCACTGTCCTATCCTGGACCCACTCTCTGCAACCATTCTTTCTCTCTATTTAACAGGAGAATTTGGCAATACAAACTCTCACATGCAATTTCTTTTCATTATTAACCAGCTGAAAACAATTATTTCTTTACCTTAGAAGTAATTCCCTTCTATTTCCATTGAGAAATGGCTACTGTGGAGATTAAAAGATTCTGCTTTCCTCAAGTCAGCCCATATATTTGAAAATAAATACTGCAAAACATTTAGTTGAATTCTTCTGAACAGACTGGATTTCAGGTTGAAGAGCACTTAAAGAGCAAGGCTTGAGAATCCCAAAGATGTTATGAACTCTTGTCCCAATGTCGCAGTTCAAAATGACAAATACATTGCAAGTTTAGGCATCTATGTCAAGTCTCTGCCATTATGAGGAAGACATTCTTGTAAGGTCAGCTGCTCTTATTATAAGTTTGCTGTGATTCTCCCTTGAAAATGGATTATTGTGGGCACTTCCTCAGCCTGGATTTGGCCTGGATAAAGAGCCAAAGGGATATGTTTCTAGGGGAAGCCTCAACCCTATGTCTCTGATGTGAGGTTTTATCCTTCTCCGATTTATGAAAGTGTTTTGTGATGTTTCCTGAAATCTATACTCCATGGAAGAATGATTACATACTACTAAAGACGAACCTGCTTCTCCATCAAACCAGAGACATGACCTCTGAGTTTTGAAGAGTCTTTATTTCTGATTACCTTTTCTGGTTTCATCCATAATTTCCAAGACGAACCTTGTGTCTGAAGCCAGCTAATGCATAGTCCTTGCTATGATGATCAACACAGTCACCTGGGAGGCAAAGTATCAAATAATCTTGGAAAACATGTTCTTTGCTCCTGAGCTCAGACTTCTTTGCTAATGGTGGCTAAACAGGCTCGGCAGCCACTGCTGTGGAGCTGGCAGGCTCCAGTCACTGCTCCATGACTGATTGTCCTGCGCAGGATCCAGCCAACACACAAAGCCATCCAGGCAGCCTGAGCAGAGCTGAGGAGCATGCATGGGCATGGAGGGCATTAGGGAGAATTTACAGGATGTGTTTCGGTGCAGGCTGCCTGGGGTCCTCCCAGGTGAGCTAAATGAGGAGGAAAACAGTACTGCCATGCATTTTCCTGGTCTGCAAGTGGAAGCAGTGGACAGGGGAAAAAGGGGCCTTAGCTCTAGGTGAGGTTCCCTAAAGCTGTTGCCCTCCCCACAGCCCTTGCTTTGCACTAACAAAGTGGTAGTTTTGCCCCACCACGACCTGCACCTCGGAGTTGTTTCCGAAAAGGAGTCTGGCTTCTCTGCCAACCTCCCTGTGTCCTGCCCAGCCTGGCATAGCCCACTCCTCATTTATTCTTGATGCACTTACCCTGCCTGCCATCTCGCCCCACAGCTTCTCAAACACATCCCACTTTTACATGGCTCACCTCTCAAATTCTCTGGCAGATGTGAACTGCTGATTCGCACGCATGAACTAAGTCCAAGAAAGCATTTTCTGCAGGCCATGAAAAGCCAGAAACTCATACAGGCAATTTTACGAGCATTATTAAATCTCTGCCATCTCAGTTATCCCTAGCTTTAAAGCATCTTAACCCAGAATTCTTTTCCTAGTGTGGTGGATACCTTCAGTCTATGCAATGTTTCTGCCCTAATCCATGTGACTGTGGACTTAAGACTCCCTGGTCTAATGAGTGCAGGGCACAAAGTACTCTGTGAAAAATATGCCCTGAGATCAGGTTTTTTTAAGGGCACAGTCATCTACATTCCCTGCTATTGTGGCTTTAAATGCAGATGTCTCACAAATGTGCATAATTTTTTTGCTCTTCCTCCAAAAGAAAAAAGGCAAGTGACACGACATGTCTGTGTGCCAGGGTTTGTCTTACAGGAGAGGAGAGGGACATATGCCAGGACAAGGTGTCACCGTTTAACTAACTTTCCTGAATATTCAGATGAAGCTGGTGGCACATCAGCTCCCTGCTTGCTCTTGGCATCGAGCTGTCCTGCTCTGTAGCTCCCCATCTTCTGCTCATTTGCTGCCGAGTTGTACAAGCTCATTTGTCCCCTCAAGACAGTGTGAGCCATATTCACACTATTTTTTTCCTTCAAGATTTAAAATCTTGAAATGGGATTTAAAAAGAGTTTAAAAAGAATCCAGCTATTCTTTCTCACTAGTGTCTACTAGTGCAATAGGTAAGCTAAAGCTTTTATTCACCCTTACACCACTGACTACTGCAATGGCTGTAGTGATGATGGAATGTGAAATGGCTAAAATTCAGTCCCTGAAAGAGAATCCTGTTTGTTCTTCCTTGCAGGAAGACAATCAGTCCAGTTTAAAGGCAAAGGGAGATGGGCTTCTCTCACTCTTCTGAAGTGTGAGTTTCTAATAATGGTGACTCAGTCAAGTCAGTGCAGAGCAGCAGATGCTGGATGCAGTTGAACATGTTAGAGTGCAGTGTAGCTGTCCCTGAGCTGTTTCAGTGTACTGCACAGTGACCACACTTGCACAAGTGTTGACACAGAAAGCTAACATGGTTCCCCCAGGGAGAGATGTCTAGAGCCACTGAGGGGCTGAAGATGCACCTTCCCCTAAAATGTCTCTGCTGGAGTGACTGCCTGCAGTGCTTCAGCCGAAGGCTTTGCTGTAGCAGGGCTGTTGCGCTAAAACAGCCACTCTGACCAGGTGTGATAGATGGGCTCTTCTCTCTGACAGCTCAGTGACGGTGTGATACAGTGGCAAGAGCTGAAGACTGCACAAGGCAGGCTGCTCAGCTTGGGATGTGGAAAACCTATCATTGGCAATGAACATTATGAGTTTCTCCTTTTATACTGGGACAGCATGCCCATTTATGGTGTGCAGTGGGCTACAGAAATGAATGATGGGAAAAAAATGCTGAGAGCTCATCCAGTCTGTTCTTCTAGCTCCATGCAGGATCTGTGATTTGTAATCTGTTCTCTGGGAGATATTTACTAACCTGTCCTTAAAACCCTCCACGATGACATTTCCTCAGCTTCCCACATTAGCACGCCAGTACTTCACTGTATGGGTAGAAAGTAAGGAATAAAGTTAACCTCAGTTTCCCCCGCTGATATTTCTTATCCTAATCACAAGGCATTTGAAAGGTGGCTTTATTTTGGTATCTTTTGCAATGATCTTTCATTTGGCATTTGTTTGCCATTTAACTGAGCTAAGCAAAAAAGTCCTCTCTGAAGAAGTATAGTTAAGAACCAGTGTGCTCATGAAGTAGTAGTGTCTGCACAATCCAGAGAGTGTGGGCTCACTGTATTTCAAAGTGGCTCTTAATGAGGTTTCTGCCATTCCTCCATTATCTTGTCTGCTTTAAGTTTACTTTTCAGACTGGTGATCAGCCTGAGAATGCTTTTTGGAAAAAAAATATTTATGTGACCACTGAGCCCCTCCTGTAAAGGAGCAGTCCTTATGCAGCTGATGTGCAGGGAATGCAGAGGAAGAAGATCTTGCCACTGGCTATAGTGCCTTTTCCTTGTCTGTGGAAAGCAAAGAATCCTGAGGCTGCAGAAGTGACTCAAAGGAGCTTGTATCCAAGGCTTGTCTCTACCCAAATTATCACCAACGTGAATCTAGAATTACTTTAAAAAAAAAGTCACCTACCTTGGTATAATGCAGCTCTTAAAATGTCCCTCTTGGTGTTAAATAGATACCTGTAACTTCATAGTTCCTCCATGGCCCTGTGTGGGGTTGTAGGAGAGACACTAAGGTCTAACACCAATGGATATTTGTAGCAATAATGAAAAGGGATGTCCAGTGCACTGTAGAACAAAAGACAGAGGCTTTGCCTCCTCTATTCCAGTATTTATAACTAGATCAGATCTATATGAGTCATGTGAAAGCAGCTTGCTAGGCAAGATGTAGAATCTACAGAGAAAAAGCTCACTGCAAGGGAGTTGGACTAGATGACCTTTAGAGGTCCCTTCTGGTCCAAACCATTCTATGACCCTATCCACAGGGTCATCAACACAATGCATAAAGAACTCCCCCCTGCCCCGAAAATAAGTAGTTATAATTCTGGCATTTAGGACCTCTTGCATGCATAAGTTTGTCATCTTAATAATGCCATTTAAACATGGCAGAGTTGTGTGTGTGAAAGTAAACTATCATTTCAAAACATGAAGGCAATTACTCTTCTTGAGGGATGTGATCTCTTTTTGGTGAGGGCAAACATTTCCCCTCTTCCTCCAGGCTCTCTCAATATTTGTTCAGTGAAGGTGGACTCCCATACTGGAAAATAATGTCCCATAACACCTTTCCAAGTCCTCATTTCCAGGAACTGTAGCTCCAAGAAAAGAAGTCAGAAAATTTAATCCATGCATTAGGGGATTAACAATAAAATTATTTTTCTTACATTACTTATGATGGTGGACATCTGCACTGTAGAACACTGGAGTAAATAGATTTTTAATAACCAGTTACTGATTACCTCTCATGTCTTGTATACCCATGTCATAGGAACATTAAACCAGCAATATCTTGTTACATTTGAACCTCCCTCTCTGCTGAAGCACAGTTTGCAGTTGTAGCTTTTTGAGAAGTGCTACACAAAATTAAGCCTCTGGGCTGTTTGTTGTACACAAACCCCCCAAAGTTGATATAATAGTTCTGAGTCAGCTTGAGAGAGGAATCCAAGAGAGAGATGCAGTATCTCAATAAATATTTCAGTACATGTTTTAATTAGTATACAACTTTTCAAATAACACATGAAATATTTTTTTTAAATCTTTGAAATAGAAACCTTTGGGTAGTAAGCATTATTATTGTTGCATTGCATTGCTATTGCTATTGCTATTGCTATGTCCTAGCATAAGCTAGGACAGCCTCCTCCTTCTTCTCCCCTTTGCTGAGATCACAGATGTTAAATATAAGATTTTAATACATTCTTTACATTTCTGTTCTTTAGCACAGAAATACAGACTTTTTTATGCCCTGAACTTCTCAGCTTCTTGACTCTCAGATGACATCCTCACCTGAGGATCCTGTTCATGTACCTCCCTGGAGGACATCCTTCTTACAGGACTGGCAAGGCAGGATCCTTCACTGGAGGTACTGGAGACTGAAAATTTGAGTGTTGAATGAGCAGTAACAGTAAGGCACAAGCACTTGAACAGGGATTTTGCTAGGACAAGTTGACCCATTTGGGTCTTTTTGAATTCTTGAAAAGAGAAGAGAAAGGGGAGAGATGCTGTCTTGGCCCACCATGTGAAGACCCATTCTCAGGTTCACATGTGGCACAAGACAAGGTGAGTGTCTATACATGTAAGTGTAAGTCAGACACACAGAAAACTCCACTTTCAACCCCTCTGCTGCTTCTGAGTAAGAAATCTGCAACAGAGGACCACAGAAGTGCTAAGCCCTGTCCTGCATATTTCTACAGACCATTTTTTCCAATGTGCTGATGCTATTAGCTAAAAGAGCAGAAGATAACGTTAACAGGATGTCAAAAATGCTCTGCTCTACTTGGCTCTGGGCCAGTAATAGGGATAGTGAATAAGCTGTGTGCTCCAGGAATGCTACTGAGCATCTTCAATTCCTGCATGTCCTCTTTAGAGCATGCCTTACATTTGGCTGTATTTATAAATCCCTGGTTTAAAAATAGCTGGTTTCCTTCCTGACAGAGACACAGTAATAATATTTATTGGCTGTCCTGCATGTTTTACATTTAATTTCTGTAGTCACGTTCTCATCAAGTAAATGAGTATGTATGTATAGGGTAGAGGGGTGATCACTTCCAGAGACTGGGGAAGGAAAGTTCCTTCTTCTGTCCCTGGGAACACCTTTGTTCATGTATCTATACATCCACTTGTGTATGAATAATACTTATTCACATAAAGACTTCACAAATATATCTACAAACAAATAATTGAATGAAAGTATGCAAGCATGGCTGATTTTATCATTGAGTACTTGCGAAAACAGTTTTCCATCAATCACCTGACTCCATCCACTCAGTACTTTGAGAAGAGTGTAGAGGTCTGCTCCTGAGTACATCAGGTGCCACGTGGTACAACTGCATTAAGCTGCTTGAGATCATCAGAGCATACAAGCCTTGGTGCTTCCATGCAAAACTGGAGCCATGCAGCATGGTACCACCATCACTGGCCTTGGGCTTATGGGACTTCCTAGGGTGAGCTCCTGACTGTCTTGTTAGGAAGATCTGTGGTTTCTCTTGTCTGGGAGACTTGTTCAGTTGGAGTGTGTATAGAAGCATTATTTTATTTTCCCATATGCTGCTCTACGTCAGAAGTGATTGTTAAAACAACTCACCTTGATTCTTTGGTGCTGTGGCTACTGCAAGTTCTTTTACCCCAAAATAAAACATGCACAGCATGATTCTGTTCTGTTCTTACCCAGCTGTTAATTGTATTATTCCTGGGAGGGGAAGATAGTTGAGAAGGAGGATGAGCAGAGTGGTAACATTGAAATCTGTAGTGAGACATCATTTCAAATTTGATTAACTTGCAGAGCAACACAGGCTTGGTGTCCCAACCAAGAGAGCTTGTAGTCAATTCAAATTCAGCCCAAACACAATTTATATATATATAAATAAAATTTAAGATGAGAGGAAACAAACCTAGGTGTTCTTAAAGCTCATGTGTGTACCTTTGACATTTTGAAAAGCAAAATTGTCGTTGCAGAATGAAGATCGCCACTAGCTTAAGATCTGTGAACAGGCAGGCTCTAAACTTGGTAGAGGTGTGCAGATGTGCATTATTCCAAGCTCATATTTCTCTTTAAAAATATGACACATACTAAGAAATATGAGCATCTACAGTAGATATCATTTACTTGTTTGTAACATTTTAGGAGCAAAAGGGAATTGCAATAGATTCAGTACAATTTGAAATAAATAGCTGGAAGAAACCTCACAGGTCTTGCAGGCTGATAGCTAATCCCTGTGAAAAGGGCTATGAAATGAAATGATAGTTTCAGGGCTTGTTCTGTTTGCTTACTTAACCCAAAAGCCTTGTTAATGCCTATTAAAATGAAATCCAGTGATCAGCAAGCTCTTATGTTTATGGACTGTCAAGTTAATTTCCGTGTAGCTATGCTGTCTTCCTTGCCATTGTTGGCCAAGGGTTAATTCACCACAGGAAAAAATGCAACAAAATACATCACTTTAATCCCTTTCTTCTGTAATGATGAAGAAGTAGAAAAGGAGAAATAACAACTGGGAAAATATTAAGATCCGGAATTTTTTATGTAAACTTGTCAGCCATTCCTGATGTCTGCAGTAATAAATACTTGACAATAAACAGTGAGGACTTTTCTTAAACCTCTATAACGTAAGAACTTCGAGAAGGGAAAAAAAAATATTGTTCAAAGGCTTTTTCTGAACACATTAGCATTTCCAGTCTTTGTTGTGTTATCTAAGTAAAATGAAGCAGTTGCTCTTTCACCACTTAACCCTTTACAGGACACTCCTCAGTACCAAAGCAGAGTCCCGTGGCTGAACTTGGCAGAAGGTGTCGGAAGCTATGATATTCAGGCTGGTAAAATCTTGGCTTTTTGGAAGCTTTGTGCCAAAATCATCCCAGACTTTGCGTCTGCATTTCATCCTCCATTTATTTATTTCACCCCTGTAGTCTTTTTCTCCAACATTCCTGTCCTTTGTGCTGAACTGAGGCTCTCCATAAACCAGTATTTCCAAAACTCCTGGCATTCCTCATCCCCTTCATAATCCCAGTGTTGCATGTCCCAGCCACCACACCCATCCACCCCTGCCACTGAATGTCATCATACTCCATATAGTCTCAGCCCCTGAGTGGTTCCTGTTTTCTGAGTCCATGTCCTATTGAATAAAAGGCAAAGGATCTTTACACCAACATTTGCTTTTTCTATTATTAACAGAGACAGACTGCTAATGCTTGGGCAGCTTTGGCACCAAATAAACCAAATGAATGAATGAAACGTTCAGAAGCCCAGATGTTTTCAGAATAAGATGGGGTGTTCGGTTCACACAATTGTTCTGACTGTTTTGGTTTTTTTTTTTTGTTTTTCCTGCATGGTTCTTTCCTGTGGAGTGTAGGATATATTAACTTGTAGCCACAGAGTACTTGAAACGCATCTACTGGATCAGCCTAGTACATCAGTGAAAGATGGCTAACAGTCTTCCTTTTCCTGTGCAGCTGTTGTTTGCAGAAAGGGATGATTTTTAAGTTGATTTATTTACCTTAGACTTTTTTTTTCCTTCTTCTCTTAATCAGTGAACATCAGCATGCTAATTGTTAATAGTAGCTTTGAAACAATGAAGAAACCTCATTGATACAATTAGGATTTTAACAGAAAAACATCCTTGACTTGCAGGTGGAAAGCTAAGGACTTTTGTACTCAGGAATGTTGATATGACGGAGTTCCCATTTAAAAGAAAAAGAACAGAAGTCTATATAATTCAGTTAGAAAAAAAACACCTCAGCTTGGTCTTTTAATGTAAGGGACAACATTTATACATGGTTTTCATGGGTTTAGTGAATTGTTACCTGCTGTAAATTATTGTTCATGGTTTCTTTAGGCTGCCCGCTGTGCTAGAACAGAATGGTCTCCACTGGCAAGGTCACCTTGGTTGCAGAAGGTGGGCTCAGCAATCCCCCAAGCTGTTCAGTGAGGGCACAGAAACCATCACGATAGTAACCACTGCTGCCTCAGTTCCAAGAATCAGCTACTGCAGAGACACCACTGATATTTCACACCAGATCAAAATTCTTTTTGCTGTCACAGGTTAGGAAAACTTAACCTTGTTACTGTATGTAAAACACATCACAGAAGTGCTGCCTTCAACCCCAGTACAAAGTGCAGGGAGTGGGTCAGGCACAGACTCACAGCCCAACCATACTGTCCCTATTTTTCCATTTACTGATGCTTCCTATAAAGCTCCTCTTTTCCGATTCACTTTGTTTCTCTTTCTGTCTTACTGGCAGAGGGTGCCTCTCTGTGGCAAGAGCTTGTATGAAAGGAGGTTCCACAGAATCCCCCTGCCTGCATCCTCTAAAACGTTCAAGGGCATCAGTAAGCTTTTGTGACAGTTTTTATGAACTTGCAACAAGACACTGGAAAGCACCTAAGAAACCCCTTGTCGTGCTGTGAAGAGCTGAAGGTTTGCACATCACCTGATTGTTAACCAAGGAGGACTGTCACACACCGCATTGTGTTTTCCACAGAGTATACGCAGGCTTCACAAGTATGACAAGGGATCGAGACACAAGTGGCAAACATAAGGGAGTGAGCTGGAAGTCAGAATTCAGGCTCTGCGTGACTTTGGGCAACAGCAGGGGAATGGCTACGGTCGATCTGCAGGGTGGAGAGTGAGGCAGGAGCACTGCACGGCCACCAGCCAAGCCAGCTCCAGAGATGAAGCAGCAGAGACTCCCCTGCAGGGCAAATATTGCTCTGCAGACTCTGACCTACGGAGCAGAAATGCAAAGCACAGACTTAGGCACTTACCTTCCCATTTTGTGCAGGGGGAATGTGAGGTGCCTTAGAAACCCAGTTGTACACAGACGTGGGAGCAAAGCTTTGAGGATGAACTTCAATTCTTGCAATTAAAGTCACGCCAAGCTTTCCTTTGAGAACTTTGGTCTTTTCATTGGCTGAAGCTCTGAACCTCTCTGGGGCTATAAAAGGGATTAAAAGTTTTTTGGCAGCCTGAGATCACAAAATACTTTGATGCTTATGGGCGGCCTTCTCCACACACTGTAGCACATTTCACCGACAGCAGAGCAACTAGACAAGCAAAGGGTCAACGTTTCTATGGCAAATATGGGAGAGAAAGCCCAGTCAGACAAAACATATCACTACATCTACTTTCTGGTGCTCTTGGTTGATCATTATTGTCAGGATAGAGCAAGTAGAAGTGCTACCTTCTCCCACGAGCCAGTATTTATCATTTCAGAAGTAAAAAATAAATGGGAAAAGCAGTTAATTCTCTGATAATAGAGAATGGCCAGTGCTCCACAGCTTATGAAAGGCAGGACTGTCTGTGGCACAGTGGGCACAAGGACTTGGCAGGAGCTGCCAGGACCCTTTATCTGTTTTCTCCGCTCAGAAGAAGGAAAGCTGCTGGTTTTCCCTTTCCTGTTTCTTTGCCTGGAGAAATCTGTTACTTCCCCTGAGATATACATCCTGACCTATGTAAATCTTTGAACTGCTCTCTTTAGCATTTCACTTGACAAGGCTTCTTGCTGAGAAACGAGCCTTCAGGAACACAGGATGGCGTCATTTATTCATCTGACATTAGTAACATATGAGGCAGCACTCATCAAATAATTGCTTATGTTTTTCTGTACTACAGTCATGCAGTGTTACTCACAATATGGGGTGAGTTTCTCTAACTAAATCTTTTTATGTTTTTTAAAACAACGGCCTAAATGTGCTAATGACATTTGTCTGATTCCTATTGTTTCTTAAAACAAAATCCTGTCAGACTGAGTATCGCTTTATGTATACTTCTTAATGTATGTCATATACAAAAAGAAGTGATGTATGTAAATAGCTGCATTCTGTGCAGGTCAGTAGTGATTACATGGTAGTTCCATAATCATGGACAGTTAGGATGTTTTAAAAATTGAGGAGAGTAAATGGAGGAAGAGTGTTTCTGGATTCAGAATACACACATATACATGCATGCACACATAAGTAACCTGTGGTCCTTGGCTGATTTAATTCACCTGCAATTGATTTTTTATTTAAAGCAGGACACAAATGATAGGTAAATAAGAAAAAAATGCAGTTATTTTACAAACAAGAAGCTGTGTCTTCAGCCTGTAAGCACAGAGCATCTCTACTCAAGTCTCCTTCAGGTCCCACCACCAACAGAGAAAGAGAGAGAAAGAAAAAGAAGTGGATTCTTGAGAAAGAGCAGCAAGGATTGGTCCTTAGGCTTGAAAGCCCTGTGAAAAGAAGATGTAAACGAAGGAAGGTGAGCTTCAATTAGTAAGTAACTAAGAAAAGCACAGCCCTATGAAGAGAAAAATCTATTTTCTTTTTACTGTTAATGAGGATTCTACACATCAGTACAGCTACTCCTGAGAACCACACAAATGTTTTGGGAAGCACCTAAAGCTGGATGACCTCCCTGGGCTTGGGGGTGGTTAGTGGGCAGCATCTTCTTCCCACCCACAGACAGACATCCCTCTGCTGTGGTTGCAGGTGCTGCTGCCCAAGGACTGCCTTCAGTCCCTGACCTCCCCCTCCTCCCACAGCAAAGCCCAGGGAGCTGGGGAATATGGGCTCAGCCTAACATGGGCCTCACCAGGGTGGAACTACAATTCAGAGTGGGCTTTGCTTCAGGGAGGTGCTGGTAACTTGTCAATCACCCTGCTCTAGCTCTGAAGTGAAGGCATGACAGGAATGCTGCTGGAGACAAAGGTTTTCATAGTGGTTTATCAATAATTGAATTCTGATGTTTAGGCAAGTCCTTTAGTTTCCTCTGTTTAAGCCCTGCAGAAGTTTTGTTCTTAGCCTCTCTGATTCCTATTTCTGTCATCAAGCAGTGGAGAAATCATCTCTTTCTGAAAAGCTTTTGTTTTGGCACAGTATTGGTTGTTGCTAATAGCATCTTCCTTATTGTTCTTGTAACAGTTATACCTGGTTACCTAGACTAGATATCTGGATCATGTTCATCTTGCCTAACATTAGACATCGACTGCATTAGCGGCTGCCAGCTTCTGAACTTTCTGCCTAGGTGCCCATCCTGCCAGAGGAGATTTCATCAGCTGAGATCTCTTAACCTATCTGGCCAAATCTAGTTGACTATTTTAGGCAAAAGCAATTGCTCTCAGTATTTCATTAACTCTGCTGCCTCTAAAGGGTGCTTAGGTGCCAGGCTGGAATGTAGATGTGCCTCAGAGGCACCTAAAGTTAGGTAAGAGTTATGTCTTTTTTATTACTATGCTGTATGTACCAGTCACCTGATTGCTGACCCAACATTTTAAAACCAGAGCTTCTAGTCTGCTGTATTTACTGAAGTTTGTTTAAATGCTTGAGAATTGTTTGCTTAAAAATGAAGGGCAGTACAAATCTCACAAAGCAACTTAAGATTGCAATGCAGGAGAAGCAGTGGCAGTTCCTCGTGCCAGTTACCCAGTTTTGGCAGTTCTGTGGTGCTGCTCTGTTCCACTGGACTCTTTTGCGTTATTCTGGATGTCCAATATATGTCACAATATGTGAGGAATATGTGAGAGACTCCCAGGGCTTATGTTTGTCTCCTTGGTGTGGAGTGGCCACAGAAAAGCTCCAGAGAATGTCAGTGAAACTCACTGCCAATAATTCTGTATTAATTCAGAGACACTCAGGACCCTGGTTACACATGTGCATTCAGATACAATCACTTCCCTCCAGTGTGTTGGAGAAGGGAGGGCTCACCGCATGGGACAGCAGTACTGCAGTTATTCTCCTGTATTAGCTGTTGACATTGTTCAAAAGATGTAGTTTCCAGTGTGCTGGGCTTTTTACTAAAAATGAGCAGTGATACCATATCCTCTCTCTCACTGCCTACCCCATGCTCCATGGAGGACAAGGGCACTGGACTATAGCCTGCACAGTCCAGTCATTTTTTCCTTTCCATGGGAAACAAAACTTGTGCGTGGGCCGAATGGCATTTGAACCTCTCATATGACCTAACCAGACTTCTTTGCATCATGTGGCTGTGACCAAGCCTTCGGGTGCAGAGATAAGAGAACAATCCCCTACCTCAGGGATACATCCAGAGGAACAAATTGCCATCCTGTCTACAGCAGCTTCTGTCTATGTGCAGAGATGCATGATACGGTGAATGAAAATTGTGCCTGAGAAAAGGGAAAGAGAGCTGACTCACTGCAGCTGGTGGGACTGTAAAGATCACAAATGGACCAAACAGATTTTGCTTGCAAACTGAGGGTGATTCCTGGGAAACTCTGGCAGCCACCACAGTGAGATTAGGCTCTTAGTGCCTGCTAGTGCAGCAGACAGGCCAAACAGACCCCACTGCTTTGCAGATGTAGGAATTTGCTACTGGACAGTGTGAATGGTGATTATGTTACCACTATCATCTCAATGGCTTGTTCCAGTTTCTGCTTATGTTTGGACTGATATCTTCACTAATCATTTCTGAATAAAACAAATTTCATTCATTCTTCATCTAACCACTGCTACAGGAAAGAAGAATGTTTAAATACATTTCTTTCCAGCACATCAGTTGATGGATTAGTACAGCCAACAGTGGCAGTCAGACCCCTTAGTGCTACTGCCTCTATTTTATAGAGGAACAGTGCTAGCACAGCAGGCTGTGATAATGGTGTAGACTTTTTGTGACTAATTAATTCCTGTTTATGACAAAAGGTGCTAGTAATTACTGAGGAATGCTCGTGATTTCTTTCATCTCAAGGACTCTGTTTATTACAAGAGGGATGAAGACTGGTGCTGGCCTGGTCTGAGGCAGGGCTCTTTCCTCCCAAACACTGTCACCTGGTATGGAGGAAACTATAATTCAAAACATGAAGGTAAGCTATGAACAGAGGAAAAAGCAGTGTGGATTCATTGAAAGACCGGCCGTGCCATGGTAGCCTGGAATCACAAGCCAGACAGGCGATTTTTCACGGCAGATTTGCTCTGTTTTGATTTCAGTGAAGCATCTGACATGATGCCACACAAGATATATCAATTAAGAGAGGAGCTATATCAGAGCTATGACCTGCCTAAGAAGCTTGCTAAAGGAGAAATGAAACACAGGCTGCTTGGAGGGAGTAAGCATGAGACCACAGGGCTGTCACTAGAAGGGTTCATCAGGGAGAGGTCTCTAATTAGTGACAGTGCATTCCATCAGTGTGAGAAGTGCCATCAAGAGTTCAGGACTGAGCTTTGGTAAGATGGGAGGCATAAGGTTTGGAACTGGCCAGCAATGGGTCCACCAAGGCACCTGCTGTGCTATCAGTTCCTGCACCGCCCATGCTGGGCAGAGCATACAGTGAACATAGCCCACATGTCAGATCACTGCAAGACATTTCGTATGCTGATCCTAATACCTTTTCCACTTTGCATATCATCAGAGCTTCCAGCTTCACTGATATGGGGAGATACTAGTGAGCCAGGAGCTGATGGTGCTGCTGGCTGCAGAGATCTCCTAGCCACTGGCTTGCCCAGCAGGTGTGTCTAGAAAGATGGAGCACAACCTGCTGTCATTTTCTTTTTGAATTTTGGGAGAACTTGGGTGACATATCTGACGTTGTATGGGCACATTATAAACATGGAGAACTCACCCCCAAAGAAGGTCCAAGGAGTTTCCATGTGTGTATGCTATGTACAGTGTGAAGAAATGTAGATTTTACATTGATAAATTACATTTCTTCTTGGGTATGTCACAGCAGAAAGGATAGAAAAGAATAAGGGGGAAAACACGTGGGTTTTGCTTATAATCTTGTTGTCCAGGAATTAAAAGTCGTTCTTCATTAGGATTTTACAGATAATAGCATGTGGTTTAACCTTGTTTTCTGGTCTTAGACTTCACTTTCTGACCTTTCTTCAGCAATAGGTTAGGCTTAGGTAAAGGAAAAAGCATGGGAGGATATAGCAATACCTTCATTAGCTCACTGTAGCCAGAAACACCAGGAATCCACAAAAAACCTGTAAGGCAGAGACTTCTTATGTCCAAATAACCCACTGAAACTGCAGCATCTGAAGAAGGTCTTGAGTGAATGGCTACTTTCATGTACTGGTGGATGATGTCAGGCAATTACTGGCACAGCCTTATGTTATTGAGGTCATTAGCACTCTCAGGAATGACCTGTGGCAGCTGGACAGTCCATGATACTAAAATGTCCTAAAAGCTATTGTGAGCCAAAGGTTTTACAAACATCTGTATTTTAAGATGAGGCAAATGAGTCATTTGTTTTGTTTTGTTTCCTAAAACAGTAATTTCCAATTAATATAATTGTTGCTTGCTGGGTAGCTAACACATACAAAAGCTAAAGCAAATTGAAGATATTTTATTTCAACAAATTATGCCTTTTGGTAGAAGAGCAGAGGAGAAAGCAGATGTCTTATTTACACCACTGCAGAGGATCCAGCAACTTCCACTCACCAGCAACATTAACAGTAGTTCATATCCCTTTAAGGGCTGCCCTTAGCAGTGCCACCATATTTCATATTCCTCATTTCCTCCAGAACACTCTGTTTAGGCCAGCAGCTGGACACAACACAGCCCCAAAAGACAGCAGCCAGTGTTGTGCTGTTCCTGGGTCTGCAGTGTGCACCCGTTTATTTATTTATTGTCTGCCCAGTACCTACTTATTGCCCAGCTGGTAAACCAAACCATACCGAGAACAGCTGACTTCATTCAATGATTTATCTCTCTGTGGAGATACTCATTTGGGTCTCTTTCCTCCACCCAGTGACTGATTCTCATTGAACATACAGGAATTTCATATCCTTGAGATTGCTAGCCTTGCATTAAACTTGGCCAGCAAGTTCAGAAGTTATTAGTGGGAGATAGATAGTGTGATCATGCACACTTTGTTTCTTAGGAAACCAGCCTAAAAATAAAACATCTCAGTGGAAATCTGAGGTTACCCACCTTCTGACAGATTGCTTTCAAAATCCTGTTGCACTTTATTTCCAGATGTCTAAACAGAGGCATGGGTCATAAATGCCTCTCTTTATCTTAAATGGCTATTTATATGTTTAGGTAACTGTATCCCTCCTATCACTGGACCATTTAATCTCTGTGTTTACATTTGCCCCTGTTCTTGGATGGCACCTTGTCTGCCATTTATTTCTGCATCACTTCCAAAGTGGATCACTGAAATTTGCTATAGCTGTGGTTGAGTATAAAAGGCATCTCTTTCAGGTCCTGTCTTGTTTAGGATAATACTGCCTATCTTTTGCATATTGGTCATATTGGATAACATATACCACCACACATACAAATGAACTCTTCACTAGCAGCCAAAATGTCATGCAGTCAAGCCTACTTTTGACATAGAGAAGCTTTCTAAATCCCAACTTCTCATTCTTTCTCAATTGTTGATCAATAGACCCGGAACAGACATCTACATAAATGCTTTCTGTTGCCTGAAATAAGTACTTTAGTCACAAAATAGAACTAGACCTGTATCTATCTAACCTCTTCTCTAGCTAGTGTCTCAGATGACACAGTTTTCTACCATCTTTAGAACAATGACGCATTATTTTGTACAGAGTGAAATGAAGCATTCAGTGTTCATGAATGTAGGAAATGTGAAATATATATGTGTTGTACATATCTCTCCTCCTGACCCTGGTAGCTACCTGGTGTCTCATGGTATTTCCTATTAGACATTGTAATCCTGTTTCTCTGAGCACCCTGCACTCAGACCTCTCTTGGCTGTGTTCTGGGTTTTCTGCAACCCTTCAGCCTACTTCTGCCTCACCTGAGGTGGACACACCAGCTCAGCACCAGCTGTATCATCTGTAAGACACAGGAAACCCTTGTGCTGCCATGATGCTGCTCTAGCAAAGCCTTGGTTGAAGCAGCCATGGCTCTTGAAGAAAGAGTTAGACAAGAAGACAGGGCAAGGGAGAGCAGAAAGCATGGCAAACAGCTCTCACAAACCCCACTGGCCAGGAAAGACTGTAAGATTTACAGTTGCTTTGCACAGAGAAAAAGTAGTACTGGATGTACATCCACCCATGGGCATATGTTACAACAAAGACAGCCCTGGTCAAATGCCCCTCTTTTTTTCCAAGGCAGGACAAAAAGAAGCCACTTAAACTTCCAAGAAACAAACTGAAGCTAGTCTTGAGTGCAAACTGTCCAACTGAAAATGAGTAACCACAGGGGAAAAGCTGGCCAGAAAGAATATGAAATTCCTACCTTTGGAATGGGGATTTTCTGGATATTTTCAGGAATGGGATAGACCAACATCTACTAGAGCTAGGCTAGGTATAATTGACCCGTTAGGTATTGCAGAGGGTCGGATAAATAAAAGGATATTTTGCTCAGCTCCATCCATGTATTTATTTTCTATCTTAAAGAAACAAATACGGAAAGTTGGACCTACCAACCATCATTTGGGTATGGGTATGAGGCACTCAGTGTGGTCAGGCAGTCCTTTCATCACTGAAGATTTCTAAAGATGGAAAGGAAAAGGAAGAAAAAAAAAAGAACCAGAAAGAGCCTGAGAAACGTCGATAAAATCTTTAAAGTAAGGAACGGGGAAATATTTGGGGGATTAAGACCAAATGGAAAGAAATGTTGTATGCGGGAACCTTGCCCTTCCGACACTAGATGGCTCCGCAACCCCGAGGAAAGCGGGTCTTGCTGGACCTACTTCCTTTTTTTCCTGGGAAAATAAAAGTAACAAACGGACACAAAGGTGATGAGAATGCTTCCAGTCTGTCTTTATAAAAGAGGAGCAACACTGCAACTGCATATTTTCTCTCCCAGATTCAGGAATTTAATTACGCTAATGTATTTTAATTACATATACTACTTGCTTCATAATAGCCTTTAGAATACTTTATTGAAGGTTAGTGGATGTATTGCTTAAATGTATACTTTACATTGCTATATATGCAACATAGCCTGAAACTTACTAAAATACAAGAAAGAATAAGTTTTAACTACTGACTTAACATGCCATAGATAATTTGAACTTTAAGTATTGCTAACTTTCATTTTTCTTTGGGTTGCTTTGGTTTTGTGTGTGCGTGTGTTGTTTTGGTTTGTTTTGCTTCACATGTCATTCACTTCCGCTTAGTTTTAGTAGAGTTGAGGTGCACTGATGACTTGGATCTTATAACAGAGCCCACACAGTACTGGGAGAATGACGCATTTTAGTAATAATCACTAATGTATTATCAGGTATGACCAGTTTTACAGAAGGAGAGTGAGCAAGCAGTGAGCTGTTCTGGTACAAGAACACTAGGAGAACTGAGTGCAGTTTGGGTTTAATAATGAATTAATTTTAATAATGTGGCTATGATACAAAATCTGCAAGAAAGCAATGCAACTCCATAAATAAACATGTTAATTGCAAAAAATGTATATCTTTTTTTTCTTTTTAAGTGCTCTTACTTACATCAGAGAGGTAGAAAGAGCTCCACTAAAGTCAGAGCTTTCTAATTTCTGTTGTGAAACGTTAGTGCTCAGAATTAAGATGAAGGAAATTTGGTTTTGGAAGAAATTGGTTCGCTTGGCACAAGGACTACCCTTCTTATCTTAGAATGTTATATCAAGCCACTAAAATCTTCCTCAGATTTTTGTCACTTTCAAGTTATCTTTCTATATTTTTGTTGATCTTCTGGTAGGGAACTACACCTTTATCAATCTATCCAAACCACTGCTGCTAAGAAAAGTCACCTTTCTTTTCTGCCATTCTTCCTTTGTCACCTCACTTGGAAAGCTGTCACTGGCTTCCTATATTTTGAAGCATCATATCAAATCTCTATTTTCTCATTTTCAGGGGCTTATTTTTTAGAAGCTCCTTAAAGATCCTTATGCAAATATCTTCCAATAAATTGAATGATGTGCTTGAGTGCTATCTGAATTTGGTACTTACATTGGAATTTACAAATAAAACTTTTCTCATTGCACTCCTTAGACATGTGGTTGAGAGAGAAACATTTCTTCAGACTGACATTTAAAGTATCTATGATTACCATATCCAGGTAGAGTTTCTCTTAGTTTTTTGTATATTATCTGTTGAATTTTGCACTAATCTGTTAGCGATGGCTTAATTAAAAAAGTGTTTTGATGCTGTGTTATCAGGATGAAGAAATACCTAATAAATGTCCAGGAGCAATCTGAGTGAAGAAGAGGTTTCTGAGAGGGCAGAAGGCACTGGAGTCTGCACAAAGCTAGGCAGGACATCAGGGTGTGCAGTGGTATGAGACTGTTAAAACTCCTCTGGGGTCTCCTTCAGGTATATGAGTATGTGTATTCATGTTCAGCATCTTATACATAGATTAAAGCACAGAAGAGATAACATCACTTAGACCCCTCTCTTCATGTCATATGATTCCTCTCTAGTAGCTACTTGCTCACATTCATCACCTTCTATTCACTTTCCATCTCATCTTTTTGCATTACCAGCAGGGAAATTCCTGCTGAGAGCACCAGACTCCAATGTGCCTACAGGGCATGCTTTGCTGGGAGATGAGATTTGAACTAACAACCTCCACTTTGTTTCTACTCAAAGACTACATCAACTAGTAAATATCCATTGTTTTCCTCCTAAAATCACAATTACAATCTTATATACAACACTAAGTACTTCTTCCTGGACCAGGCAAGTTTTCTGTCTTTCACAAAATAATATTTATTTTTACATTTCTTGGAGTGTTTTAGTCAGCTTCCTGAGCTCTCCTGTGAAACTGCAGTTTTGTGATTACAGCATCAAGCTCCAGTCTCAATGCTGAGGAAGAAAAATGTGAAGCAGCTGATGGAGAGGTTTTGGTACCATCAATTAATCTCAACTTTATTATTTTGTGTATGTGCTAATGCCCAAGCACAGAAACAGGATAGGAGGCCACAGAACTAAGCAATCACTGTGCAAAAGGGAAAGGGAGACAGAACCCCTACATCTAAAAGTTTTACCCCTGCCTATTTCCTATCAGCAACATCAGATTGAAACTAATGCCTTTGTTTTCCATGTGTTGAGTGTAGCCTAACAGCTAAATTAAAGATCCTGTTTTATTGCCTTGTGGTCAGGTGGTTCAGTACCCTGCAATACCACAGGAATTATTGTGCACAAAATAATATTCATGATCTGCAGCATCCACGGGGGTTTAGTACAAAGTTTGAAGGCACATGCAAGGGAGAAACAACAGCAAACCATTTTTCTCTGTATAAAGCAGAGGTAATGGAGACCGTGTACAAATCTGTGATCATGTTTTAGAAGGGACATTTTCAGGAGGAAGTACAGAAGAGAGTTGCAATGAAAGAAGAAGAATGGAGAAATTAAAGGTGGTTTGATTATGGTGAATCTCTCTTCATAAGGAGAAAAATCTAGGACCCAGAGGCATAGCAAGAACTGGCAGCTGGAAGCCAAAGCCATATATATCTGATCACAGTGTTTGATCAAGGGCATTTGTCAGTGACATCAGACTTCTGGGGAAGTGGTGAATTCTCCACCTCTTGCTGACTTCAGATGAGTGCTGCACCTCTTCTGGGAACTGCTCAGTCAGGATCACTCTCAGGAGATGAAGTGACCACGTAGCAAGAGCGGTGATGAACTTGCTGCATAAGAGACACCTCCTTGCCTGGGTTGTGTTGAGGGATGCCGTGGGTGGAAGGGAGCACCATCCAGCGGCACCCTGAGGCAGATGACATGCCACATCCCAACCTGCATGAATGTATCAGTCCTTGTGTTGGCCATACACCAAGTATCAGACCCCATATAAATATCGCTCAGTGAAACTTGAGGTTCTCATATGTATATCAAATCATTATAATGAAATAATCTTTAGCTCAGTAGTAGAGTCAGGCTGGTTACAAAGGAGTCATGAAAGGTCCTTGAGGGATCATAGCCACTGCATCCTGCTGTGTCACCACTAGTGCTAGGGGATAGATGTTACAGTGATGTTGCTGCACCTGTCCAAGAACCTGATCTAGTTTGTGTGATGGCTCCTTGCACATCTCCACCCAAGCTGTGTAGCACAGTACTCCTCACTCCATGTGACAAAGGACCATGCAGTCAAGTGGGGAAGGGAGACTGTCCCATATCTCGGGCTAGCAACCCATACAACCCAACTGCATACTCCTTACTCTGGCTGCCATGCCTGTGTGTGAAACATGCCCAAGATATCTTAGTTTAGAATTTTCTTTTGAGTATGTAACAGCTGTTACTTACTGTTTTTCTCCTATTGGTCCTTTTTTTTTTTTAAATAACAAACTCTCCGACAGCTCTGCACTTGAGAGCTGACCCAGCTGCAACCCCAACTGAAGGCCAAACAACTACGACAAACCTAATTCTGTGTTGCAATTAGAGGGAAAAGAAACACAGCAAGCTTGGTCTGAGCTAGGCTGCTCAAATAAAGCTGCATGAACTTTCACACTTTATATTGTTTGTTATGAAGTTTTCAAAATGAACCACAGATGTTTTACTTTGGTGGTGGTTTTTTTGCCCTGATTGAGTCACCTATTATCCAGGCCAGATCTGGGCAGCTCAAACAGGAGTCACAATGAAGACATCTCCAAAAGAAGGTCAATAGTTTATTTGATTTTTAGATAATCCTCAGCACATACCTAAAAAGATAATGAAATAAACATAATCTCTATTAGTGACATGGTGTAAAATGTTGGGAAATAATGGATCCTATCCAAACTGCTTGTGTTCCCCATCACTTAAATTGAGTCAATGAGGTTGAGCTAGGATTGAATTTTCCCTATAGCTTGCAGCTTTTCTTTAAATATTGTGTTATGGTTACAGTGTAGGAGTAGAGGAGACTGAAAAGTTCCTGAGACAATCTCTGATCTTAACTGTGTATCTTCATCCCTGCTGAGCAAGTGAGATCCCATCAAGTAAATCAAGTCAGGGACATAATATAACCTGGCAATGTGATGGCAAAAGATCAGAGACATGCTCTTAAAAATGCTGAGTGCCACAACAGGCCATGAACTCCTTTCCTCTTCTTTTTGGAAAAAAATAGACATCTTCTCTGACAAAACAGATCCTTTGGGGATTATAATAATATGCAGAAAAAAGGACAAGTCTCTGGCGAGATTTAACCTGACTGTCTATAATCTGCTTTGTCCTTCCTAGAAAGGAGAATAGAGATCTGGTTATAGAGTGTTGTTTGAGAGCAATAGATGTCAGCCCATTTGAAACAAAAGTTCCCATCAAAACACATCCCCCATTTTGTTACTGCATGCTTCGTTTAGATTTTGTTTTCAAAGAGTTGTGTAATAATACATCCAGATCCCCAGAATACATTATAGTTTTAACAGAGCATTGTCCTTGGAAAGTTTTCAAAGTATTCTGTATATTTGCAGTATCTGTAGTTAGCACACTCAAAGCCAGAGTGATTCATTTCCTGCCCAGTGGCCATTTGTTGTTTCATAGGTTTTTTTTCGGCTTCACCTTTACGAATATAATGGAAAATTCGCTACTTGTAGATAATGAAAGTGAAGGAATTAAACATTAATGCATACAGCAGAGAATGTCAGACACAGAAACTTGCTTGCAAACGCCAGTTCAGAGCAGCATTTTGTATTGGATAGCTGTGGTCAGCGCCTACATCTTTACAGTAGAGGGCAGTAATTGGGAATCATCTAGAGCCATGGGTAAGCTTACACTTCTACAGTGTAAGCTCCCAAGCAGTGAAAAATAAAAAAAAGTTCATCTTATTGGTTAATAATCAATATTTTTGTTCATTTTGGTTTGGAGTAAGGCCACCTCTGCAGAACTACCTTCCAGAACTTTGGTCCCCAGCCTGTACTGGTGTCTGGAGTTATTCTTTCCCAGATGCAGGACTCTGCATTTCTCCTTGTTGAATTTGATGAGGCTCCTGCCAGTCCATTTCTCTGGCCTGTCTAGGTCCCTCTACATGGCAGCACAATGACCTGGTGTATTAGACACCTCTTCTACTTTTGTACTGTCTTCAAACTTGCTCAGTGTGTGTTTTATCCCATCATCTAGGTCACCCCTGAAGATGTTAAATCTGCTAATCTCTGTTCATTGTAATCCTGGACAATTAACAGAGGTAGGAGTGCCTGTCAATGATCTTGTATGGTCAGGGTATCTCTCATGATGTCACAGTACAGTTCCCTGTAAGACAGACTGGATCACCTGGATTGTGTACAGACCATCGGCATGTGGCTTAGAGACAGACACCAATATGAACAACCCAAGGAAACAGATGAGAGTGTAGACAGAGGCATGAGGGCTTAGGGTTAGGAGGGAAATAGATGACTTTACCTGAGCTGCTGGAGGACCACCAAAGTCACGTATCCATAGCGGATAAGAAAGCTACCAAAGATTTCCAGGATAAACTGGCAATGAACCAACTCACAGGCTTTCAGCTGGTCTTGAGCTTGTGGACCAAGGTCAGTGGATGGATGCCAGATGACTCCAAATGGCTCTGGAATTCACCATATTACTTACATTTTTTGTTATAGTAGTGTACTAGAAAAGGAAGCAGGTGCTAGCAAGGAAGATGGGTGCAGATTATTATGAGCCTGGTAACTCCAGCTCTGCATCTTGCTGAGAATCAGCAGTTCTGGTATGACTCACGACAAAGTATGAAGAACAAGAAACAATTAAATTGTTTGTAAAGGGCAACCATTCAGTTTCAAAAAGAAATTGCCACAAGGTAGAAGAGGATGGAGCATCACAAGCACAAATCACTCTTCAAAGGGGACATTGAGCAGAAGGGGAAGCATCTGAAGGATTGAAAATCAGCTTTATGGTTAAGCCTGGGTACATAAAGAACAACTGTAGGTTTTTCACTACTGAGTATACAAGAATAAGAATAAGAAATACTTTTGCATAAGAATAGTCATCTGCAGTCCTAAAACAAGACATGCAAGATCTTAAGACTGAGGGATTCTGGCAAAAATTGGGTCTGACACATCAATGCTTAGTGAAGAAGAGAACTCAAAAATCCATTTGGACAGCACTTCAGCTTCTGAATTTCCAATAAAGCCCAGAAGTAGTATAATACATTGGGAAGTCCAAACATGAAGATTATTTTAAAAAAGTGTTTTGTGCAGTGATTTTCAGCAAAATCAGTTAACCTGCTTTCAGAAAGTGTTATAGCATCTGCTTACCAAGAAAGGCACCTTTAAAAGCAAAGTGAATGATCAAGCTCCATCATGACAACAGTATCTTGGTTGGCTTTACTGGCTGAAGTGTTTTCTTGTAGATATTCACTATCCAACAAAGACAATCATCTCTGTCCCTGGATTTTCATCCTGATCCACAGGACCCCACACTCTGCCCAACTGTTTATACAAGAAGATTATCTGCTGTACATGCAGCCATGCATATCCATACTTATGAATATAGAATCTGGACAAGAATTTGAAAAGGATGTTCTTGCTGTACTGGGCTGTGTTTACTCCATTTTTGCTGTGTGAAAATAAATTGTTTATCACTGAGCTCAGTTGGAGCCATCTGATGGTTTCTTTCAGAGCTCACTTTGCTTCCAACTCAGTAAGAACTAAAAACAATAACATGGATAATCTAATTGCAGATCAGTAGATATCCTGACCACTCTCAGTCTCTGAACATGTATCCCACGTACACTAGATGTACATGCAGTGCGCGAGCTTTCTAGCAGCAGTAGCTTTTCACATAGAACAAAGGTGACGTTTGTGAACCACAAAGCTAATCCGTGTTATCCTCCTCAGGTGATACATTGCAGAGACTTTCTTAAAATAAGTAATAAATTTTGATCGCTCTCCCTAATTGCATTCCATGGACAAGTGGGAAAAAAAAAAAAAAGTTTAAACCCTTGAATTTCATATGCACTGAAGAAATCTTGGAGGAAAGAAAACAGGAAAGCATTTGTAATATTAAAAATAGATTGCTTCCTGGAAGTAAGAAACCTGATGGTGTTGTTGACTTGTTTTTTTTCATGTTAAATGCTGTATCATAGAGAAGCACAGATAGTCAGCTCCTGATCTTATTTGTCCAAAATACAAAGTTTATATGATAAAGTTTATACTTTGTTTTTATCCTTTTATATTTATTTTTATGCAACACATTCCTATGTAAAGATACTGTTACAGGCTGTGATATGAAAGTCTGACTTCAGAGTCCCCGGAGAAATATCTTAGCCTTAAAAGTCATAAATAAGTGGGAACGAGATAAATATTCCCCTGGATGTCCAGGAAAATGAGTGTCATTCTGAAAAGCTGGGCATTTCCAGGTGAATTTTCCACAGGAATAATGCTGGAAATTGTAGAGATTTCCAAAAAGGTAAAAACATGAAATATCCCTACAGGCTGCACTCCAATTTAAAACATGTATCAGGGCTACGTATCCAAGTAGACACAGCCACCTGATCTGTCACTGTGATTTAACATGGCACCCCAGCTAGCAGAAAATGTTGAGGACACAATAATCCCACGTTCCACTGTCATTATCAGTTTCCCAGCCAGTAAAAAGCAGGTTTACATGTGTGGTTTCATGACAAAGCCCTGCAGCTTGAATGTGAGGAACAACCCCCTTGCTGGCTGCCTGTGAGTTGTTGGCAGAGTTTTCTTGAAGGAAAAGGTCACAGTTAGGCATGTAGAAGGCTGCTCTTTCTCAGCATCAGTTGAAGTGGAAAATGCTCTTCTTTGCCCTGGTAGCCCCATCAGTAGTGCATTGCTATTACATAGTCACAACAAACGAGTACAGTGCAAACTTCTTATAAAATGGGGCAATTGAGATTATTCTAGGATTTATATGCTAGCAGGTGAACACCCAGTGAGTAACAGTCACCCAGATGTGGAGACCAGGGAAAGTCATGCTCCCAATTGCATTGCATACTCTTTCTTCTGACTTTTGTCTTCCCAAGTTCCCAAAATTCCAAGTGAAAAGAGTGTAACTAGAGGAAAAACCTGGAGGTGGCTTTTAATTCTTGACAACTTTTTCTGTTACTCTGAAGAGGTGAAGATAGAAAATACACTTTTAAAATTGATGTCCCTTCAAACATAATCTTGTCTATTGATTACATCTGAAATACACTTTAAAAAAAGTGTATTTAAAAAAAAAAGTATAAATGTTATTAATGTTGTTTTAGTCTTCTACTTGGGAAAGATTAAAATAAGGGATATTTTTTTCCTAAAAGAGACAGGTTTTCTTTAAAATTTCATTCCAAAAGTCATTCTAATATTACTTGTAATTCTTCTTTCAGTTTCTAATGAAGTCCTTCTCTGAGGCTTTTCAAGGTGAAGAAAGTGGGTTTTCTGAGTTTTCCTCTGGCCACTGGGCAGTTGTAGATTCTCTTGCTGACGGTAAGAACCCCATGTAGAAGACCCATGAGGAAGCAGGAAGACGTTTCTCATATAGTTCTTTCTGCAATGCAGATATTCTTCACTGATGAAGACAATGGTGGTTCCTAGTTCATTCTAGCCTACAAAACAAAAAAGTCTGCAAATGTCACTAAAGATACTGCAAATTTTGGTGAGTAGGAGTCTTTTCACTGAGCCACGGCGATACCTCTAGCAAGAGAAGTGGCATGGACACCAGCATGGGGCTCAGCTGCCAGAACAACCATGTGCTCAGCCTGTCATTTCTAATCTCTGCACTTCATTTTACCACCTGTAAACGGGGCAGAGGAGTTTTTCACACCTTCATACAAACTGCTTCCCAGGAGCCTGCACAAGTGCACCTTCTCCCATTTTTGCCATTACCTCAGCTGTTGCTGGGTGTTGTTGCAGGTAAAAAATTACAGAAAAATGCCTACCAAGATAAATGCTCTGAATATCACTACATATTCTACTAAAACCCTTGCTATAGATGCTTCTGTGTTTCAATGGCAGCTTGAAGAACTTTGCATCTTGCTGCCCTGTGCCCTAAAATACAGACTAATTCCCCATGAAATTAACTGTTTATACACACCTAAGTTGTGTCCTCATGCTTTGCCTTTATAAACATTGGCTGATGTGGTTTGTATGATAAGGTTGTTTTCCTCCTGAAAGACGATCCCTAAAGTAGCTTCAATTAAAAGATGTGCAAAGATGAATGATGATTTTCTTCTTCTGAGGGTTCTTCAACAGATGGCATTCTTCAGTTATGCTCAATGAATGAATGAGTTCTATGAATGAATCACTTGTTTCTTGCTATTAATTGGAAGTTTTTATTAGTGAAGCCTTTCTTTTTTTCCTGTGAAAATATGGCACCTCAATATTAGAACATTGCCAGACATTTTATTAGCAAGGTAAACACAATATTTTATTTTAAAACCATGCAGCTTAACTCCAGGGCAGATGAGGAGAGTACTAACAACATCCAAATGGTGATGGTAAAATCAGTTTCTCCATGTGCAAGTCTGTGAATATTTATCTTCTAAGTGCTTGGACATGACTTGGTGTTAAAACCTTGCCCCTCCGAGCACATCTCATTTCACATTCCTCAGCCCCTGGGACTTGTCCCAGCTGTTTAGGACATAAACCCCTGATCAGCTAAAGTGGGCTCCATCCTAGTCACGCATCTCAGTTAATTTGTTGTGTGGAAAAAGACAGCAAAGGCAAAAGAAAATAAGGTTTCCAACTACTCAGTTTGGCTTGAGGAATGGGAGTGAGGGCTCTCTCTTACAATTTTTTTTATCTCTTCCCAAGCATCTTGAAGAGATTGCCCTAACTGTAACTCTCAATATGGCCAATACAACAAGACAGCCTTCACCACACTGTTACTTTTCACTACTTTTCATTGTACTCCTCCAGTCTCTCTGGCTTGTAGGCCAGCTGAGCAGAAACATATCTGTTACCCTGCCTATGCATCTTTAATTGTCCTTACTTCATCCAGGAGGTGAAAGACATCACTTTTCAAGGCCAGTTTTCTCCATCCTTGATCCCATAGTTAGTGACTTCTCAGCCTTACTTACCAGGGACAGAGAAGTGAATGTTCAAGCATGATTTCAAACTCCATGATGAAGCAGAAAAAGACTTCTTGCCTCAGTCTGGTGGCACATCCCTTTTATCACTAAGATGATGCAGAGATCAGAACTGAAAGCAACTGGTGGTAACAGCAAATGCACTCTGTGGAACAAGAACATGGGTGGCTTCTGTGTGAGGCAACATACAAGTAGGATGTATTTGGTGTGATACATTTTATCACTTCTGTGAGTTAGTTTATGATTTATAGACAACAAAATTGCTACCTGTCTCTTCTCAGGTAAGTCTGAAAAATAACTAGAAGTGTATATATTTTACAAATGGTGTGAATTTGGAAACATCAGCCAGACCTTACCACAGTCATTTGATAATGTGGAATTTGTTCCTTTTCACAGTAGTTCAGTGTTACAATAGAAAAAAAAAATAGTAGGTTTTTTTGTAAAAAATCTATACAGATAACATAACTGAAATAATGTGTCCTATCTCCGTTTGAAGATGTTCAAAAACATTATTGAGATTTTGGAAAAGTTTAATGTCAAAATACACATGGTCCTAAGAAATAGTTTTATTTTTACTGGAGCAGAATTGTTTTGTAGAAAGTTTTCTGCTAAAATACTTTCCCAATACAATATATCATTTTGAATCATAGAATAATTTAGGATTGGAGGGATCCATGGGGGTCATCTAGTCCATCCTTCTGCTTCAACCAGGCCTAACTTTAAAGTTAGATCAGATTATTCAGGGCCTTGTCTCCATCAAATCTGTAAAATGTGCAAGGTCGCTTTCCTGGCCAACCTGCTCCGGTGCTCATGGTGAAGAGATCTTTATACCCATCTGAAACTCCCCTTGACCTTACCTGTGACCACTGCCTCTCGTTCTTTCACACTGTACTTTCAAGAACCTATCTCTAACTTCTCTCTGTGCCACAACAGGGAGCTGAAGACAGCAAATAGATGCCCCTGAGCCTTTGCTTACACAGGATAAAAAAAAAAATAAAATCTCCCTCAACATCATCTCACTGCTGGCTTTTCTTCAACTTCTGATCCAGTGGGTCCATCTTTTTCCATAAACTGGTTCCAGCCTTTGCTGCTTGGTGAGGTTACTGCACTGGGATTCTTTTCAAGTGTTTATTGATCTTTGTGAGGTTCCTGCTATAAACCCTGTTAAGTCACTTCTCCACCATCTCAGGATACTGCTTGAGATGACCTGGAATGTTGTGGAATGGTATGACAGTCCCCATCATTTCTGTCTAATGCATCATGTTACTTATGCTTCAATTTCCCTACAACACAACCATACATGAATGTCCTTGCATGTGTCCTGTGACTACTTTCAGGCATCCAGAAGCTAGGATGCCTTTCCAAAGACAAAGCAGAGAAAAGTGCTCATCGTTAGAACAGAGACAGCACTATGGTGAAGACAGCTGCTCTCTTTCCCTTATTTCGTTTTGCAATTCCGGCTTTTAAATTTTAGGACTTCTATAATCCTGTCATTTTTTTTCTTTTTAATTTTTTTTCCCTTTTTTTTTTAACAAGGGAGATGTTATTATATTTCTTTCAGCACTATTAGCTCAATATTATGCTGGTAAAATGATGACATGTCCCTTAAGTTAGCAGGAGCTAACTTTCTTATTATCTCTATTTACCATTTTTTATGATGGGAAGAAACCTACTTCACTGATATGGTACCTGGTGGATGAGCAAGGAGGTTATAAAAAGGTAAGTAGTAGTAACAAAAGTTGTAATGGTAGCAATCAGAAGCCAATAAAACACATCTGATGCTGACCTCAATTAACACCGCCATGCACTCTCATTTTAGTAGTAATATCAAGTGACTGCTACAACATAGTTAAAGCCTAGAGCTCTGTTTTCAAGGGATGCTGATGACAGTTCTTGTTTCAAAACAAACAATTAGAGGCCACAAATCAGGATACCAAGTTGAAATGCGGTCTCCTGAGGATCTCACGACCTGAGCTTGAGCCGTCAGATAAACATAGCACTGCTACAGAGAGAGCCACATTGCTTTTCTCATTCCAGATGATAAACAGGTGTAACCTGCAATTTTAAAATTCTGCCAGGAGTGAGCAAACATCTGCAGCTGGGATGACACAGGCCCTCTTCCAGTTTTTAAAGGCGGATAATATAAGATACGGAGTAGCAGGCTTAACCTTTGAGGTTAGAAAGTTCAAACCAATTTGTTGAGAAAAGCTAAAGGCTTATATTAACAAGACTCAGAAAGGGACTGGACAAGGAGAGGGGCTTGGATTAACAGTGATATCAAAACTCCTACAGTCAAGAACAATGTCCACGGTGGGTAACTCTGGTTGCAGAACATCAGTAGTTTTGTTCCTTTTTAAAGGAACATTTTGGAAGCATTTTTTCCACTCCCCTCATGGGTGAACACTTTGGTCCCTTTGGGGCACTATCACAGAGTGTACAAACTGGAATCCCTTCAGACAACACTGGACAGAAAGGTGAGATCTAGAAACATGAATGATATGTTCCAGCCACTAATGGGCATTCAGACTATGAGACCAGACCAGAAATTGTTCAAAGTAGCCTTCTCTCCCCACACGCAATGTGCTCTCCGAGTCCTTAGTACCAGCTTATTCACTCTACAGAGCTGCCTTCATGCTCATGCAGAGATAGACTTAAAGACAATTTCTGTTGGTCAACACAACTAAGAGTACTTACTTGCATGAAATTACCTGGGTACAATAGCAAAAAGTGAAGAAATATTGCCCAGGATGATAAAAGATGTACCCACCCTCTGAAAGGTTAAATTTGAGCCTGCATCTTTTTTATTCCTAACCACCATTTTCATGGGAGGGTATCCTCCATGCTGCAGAGTTTCAGTTGGAGCACCTGTCCTCCCCAGGATGATATCTGACATGACTGGAAAAAGACTCTCAGAAATAATCTGGGATAAAATCAATCCCAAACATGACTCTTCTATGGATCTCAACTGGATGTGGAGCCTCAGTATTCCTGATGATCCAGGCACTTGTCCTGAGCTTTCAAAGGATCTAAATATAAAATTCCACATACTGGCCTTCTCCCAGTACCTGGAGTTAGAGTCAAGAGACCAGATGGGCTGCATCTGAAGGTGCTGAGTGAACTGGCTGAAGTAATTGCAAGGTCCCTCTTAATCATCTTTGAAAGTCATGGAAACTGTGAGAGCCCCTCTCTCTAATGACTGGAGAAAAGAAAATGCTACACACATCTCTAAGAAAGGACAAAAGGGCAATCCAGGGAACTGAAGACTAGTCAGTCTCACTTTGATCCCTCAGAAAATCTTGAAGCAAGACCTCTTTGAAGATATTTCTGGGCATACAAGGGAATAAAGGTGACTAGGAACAGTTAGTATGGTTTTACCATTCATAGATCATGTCTGACCAACTATATTGTCTTCTGTGATAAAATAACTGGCTTTGTGTGTGAGGGGAGAGCAGTGGATGTCATTTACCTTGACTTTAGTCTTGAGACTTGAGACTGTTGCTCACCATGTTCTTGTATCCCAAGTTAGAACGTTATGATCTGGATGGGTAGATAAATAAATGGCTAAAAAGCTGGCTGGATAATCAGTCTTAGAGGGTTAATGGGTCATCATCCACCTAGAGGCTGGGAATGAATGGTGTGCCATGGGGTTCTATCTTGGAACCTCTTATGTTTAGCATCTTTATCAATGACCTGAGGAGAGTGGTGACATGCACTTTCAGCTGACCCTGCTTCATCAGGAGACTGGATTAGAGCCCTTCTGCAGTCTTCTCCAAGCTGACTTACCCCATGATCCTGTTAGAAGACATTAAATGAAGCCCATGCTGTTTCTTCAGTGGATATTAACATGAGAAATGCAGTATGCATCAGCAGTCTTTGCACTTCATCACAGTTCCTGCTGCAGACAGTTTCCCTTGGTCTTTTCCCATGCCACAGGTTTGTCAATCACAGAGGACCATGTTGGGTAAAATGGCTCCATTGCTTACAGATCACATGCTGAAGCTGTGATTTAGTCTTCTCTATGTTCTTACTCAGGCAATGAAGTTCAGTGCTCAGCTCTCACTTCATATAATCCAGCTATCAATATGGTTTCAAATCAGTACAAGGTTTTCCACTCAAAGAGTTAAAAAGAGGTGAAATATTCCAACACTAATGAGTCAAATACTAGGGCTGAAAAAGGGCTGCCTGTCCTGAAATAGACTGGGGAGGATCAGTGCTGCAACTAAGCTTCCGTGTGAACCTCTGACTTTTGTAAATACCAGAGACTCTTTCCTTTCAGATCCCAAGTTTACCTTCCTCATCTGGCTTGTTGCTTCCTTTAGCTGCACTGGGAGGGGACTGCTGTTTTGTAGGGAGAAGCCTGGGCTATTGTTGTCTTATTTGCCTTGGGTTTTTTTCCATGGATATTGTCCCATGGGATTCAGAAACTGTGAGACCAGTCAAAGGTGATTTTTTCTATGCACAGTTGGTGCGATCTTGTAGAGACAACAACAAGTAAAATCTTGACTGGATTAAAATCAAAGATGAAACACTCCTTTATTTCAATGAGGACAGAGTTTCACCCAGTTCCTTTTGCAGGATGATGTTCCATACAGGGAGGAGGTTTGTATAAATGCAAAAATCCAGTGAACCTCAGAGATAACTTAAGTTTTCCCTGGAGTTAGTAAAAAAAGTATTCAGTGGTTGTGGCATGTTGTGAGTGGCATTTATCTTTCTGCATAATATCACTCTGATGGTTCTTGCAGACCCTGGGCAGGAAATCACGCTAATATAATCACACTATCTGCCTGACTTCTCTTCCTGTCCCCTGCAGTAGCTTTTTAATCCACTGACCATTTTAATCCATTAATCTTCCATTTTGATTAGCTCGTGCTTTGACAACGCCAATCATAGTCTTACTTACAACTCCATCTATACCCAGGAATAATTAAGGAAAGCGAGACCTAGTTTATATAGCCTTGATCTAAAGATAATGGGGAGGATGACTGAAATGTTAAGGTGTCTTGTGCATGTGAAGCAAGAGAGTATGTGAGAAAAAAAATACTTGAATGCTTAACACTTAAGGGCTAACCTGAAATTTTTAGGGTAGAGCCTTTTCAAAAGGGGAGCAAAAGTAAGTTGTTTCTGGAATTTCCAGGAGCCCTACCCCAGAACCACAGAAATATTTGCAGAGGAAGCTTGTTAACAAGCTTCTATCCATCTCTCACATGGGTGAAGATTTAAAGCGAGACAGTGGCTTCCTGGAAAAGCACACAGATAGTGAGGTGTAAACTGAAGCAGGGAGATGGATTTCCCATAGTGCAGCTGTATCAGGCTGTCTGCTTGATTTCTTCAGCATTATGGAAAAGGCTTGGAAGAAGCCAGACAGGTTAACTGCTGTGTTACAGTCTTGTGAGGGTCTCTTACCTGTATGCATCACACACAGCTTGTATAGTCTCTGAAGTCAAATCTCTCACCTACATGCAGTGCATGGGCTGCCAGAGCTGTAGCAATTCTATCAGGTATTTGGTGCTTAATTGTGCCAAATACCAAGCTTCAAATCTACTGAGGCTTTTCTCCTCAGGCTCATATTCAGAGCAGCTATTTGTCTGCAGAGAAGCTGTGGATGTGCAAGTCCCAGCAGCTTCAGGACCAAGCTCACTACATTTTGTTGCTGGAGATTCTCCCAAGGCCAGAATATCTGACTCTCTCTTAAAGGTTAATATGACAAGGCAACATTCAAAGACACCAAAGTAAACAGTGTTTATATCTCACTGACTTTCAGCAGTTGTTCAGCACTTCCATACTTCAGTCTCCAGGCAATTTATCCTTATAAAACTGCTAACTACACATCATGCTTCTCAATGATGTCAATGAGTTTTCCCTCTTGGTGCATTGCTGAGCAGTGTTCTGTGAACTTCGAGCTAGAAGCATGCAGTGGTAAGAAAAATAAGATTTAGTTTTTCCTTTATTAATTACTTTATATTCACCTAATGTTTTTCTCTGTCTTAAAAAAAAAAAAAAGTACACAGGTTGACTTCTTTACCAAGATTGTGTGGAAATACAGGATATATATATTTAGCACTAGTCAATCTGTTGAGAATGAGTAGGAAACCCATCAGTTCCTGAGGCTGTAGTATATTTCCTCTGCACACTTTGTCAGCAGCCTGCTGGAGCTGAGGATATTCTGTGTACCTGAAATGTCAGAAATGCATTATTTATTTGCAGCCAAAAGGCTGAAAATCAGGGCCTAAAGTCTCATCCCCAGGCTGAACAACTATTCAACAAGCTGCTGAAATGAGGTATGAGCTCTGCAGCTGGTACAGTGAAGCACCACTGAAATCAGACTTGGCTGCAGGCACACGTGCAAGGTAACAGTGTCTGATCCACGGCCCATTCACTCTCTCTTTGGAAACACACTCATTTTCCAAAGGCTCAGGACCATTTAGAGCAATTTTAGCAGAATCCCCCTCATTAACCTACGCAGTGCTCTGCTCAGAGCAGTTTAAGTTTGTGTGGAAAAAAACACGCTTGATGACCTTTAACTTGCAGCCTGAAATCTGTAGCACTTGCAGAGAAATAGTGTGTCAAACCAATGGTTTAGTTAATTGTAAGAGCTTACAAATTAACTTATAAAAACATAGAAAGCTTCTCCCTAGCAATCTATCATCAAGATAGATGATGCATCAAGAACAGTGTGGCCAGCAGGAGCAGGGAAGTGATCCTTCCCCTGTACTCTGCATTGGTGAGGCCACACCT
>JANHFX010001260.1:0-19878 GCA_027560015.1 Chloroceryle amazona
GTGATGGAGGATGCAGGGTGGTGAGGGATTTGAGATGATGGGGGTGCAGGGTGATGGGGGGTTCGGGGTGATGGAGGAGGGGTCTCAGCGTGTCCAGCACGAAGCTGCTGCCCCTCCGTCTACAACCTCTGCTTTCATCCCAGCCCCGAAACTCGAAGGGAAAAGAGAATTGCAGTTTTAGCATGGGAAAAAGCTGCAGGGAGCCCTGAGCCAGAGCCATGGTGGCCTGCCAAAAACCAGTGGTTCTTGAAACTGAGACAGTTTTGCCTTTACTTTGCCTTTCTTGCCACAAACTGCTGCCTTTCACACTCACTTCACCCCTTCACACCCACATCACCAGAACTGGGATCCTCTCCCACCTTTCAAGTGCATACAAAGGTAAGGGTACAGTCAGGTCAGCGTGTGTGTGCACAAGCACAGTTGGTTGTGTGGCAATAGGTGACGGTCAGGAGTGGTTGTTCACAGGCTTCATACAGGTGGGAGGCTCAACAGGTTTGGGAACTGACTGGGTAAAAAGCATTTAAAGATGCAAGATGAGTATCACGCCAACATGGTGTGAAGTTAACAGAAGAATATCGTTTTTCACATGAAATGTGTTTTATTATATTTAGGTAACGCAAACTTCAGACCACAAACGGTAAAGCAGGAGTGAGATTATGACTCACAGATGTCAATTTACCGGTACAAGTGTTTTAAAAAAAAAAAAAAATCATTAGCAACCAGCTCTTGTGGTTCTCTCGCTCCGAAAGTCTTAACAGTCTCCAACACACTGGCAGAGACTGGGCTGCTCTGATCAAAGATGAGCTCAAATGAACATCCCGGCTCTAATGGGGGGCAGAGGGCAGCCACGTGGAACAGCCCCAGGGGTCCAAGGCTATTCCTAACCCATAGGATGAACCAGAGTTCAGCTTGTGAACACCACTGAAACCTGCAAACACACTAAAAGATGAGCTGCAGATGCAAACGTTGAAGCTTGGGATTATTTCGAGCTGCTTCAGCAGTGCCTTTCTCAGTCGCCTAAGGCATATTTATAGAAGGAAAGTTCATGTGACTAAAAGAAGCTGCGAGGTGCCGGGGCCAGAAATCGAGAGCCTGATTCTGGCTCGCACGAGCAGACGATTTTACCCGAGTGGATAGCTCAAGATGCAGCCAGCAGGAAGTTTGAGAGCTGGCAAAGGCCAGCAGGCAGTTAGCTCCAGACAAAAGTTCATCTTTCAGGCACCTCACCCATCCACCAGCACTCACATTTCCAATTTCACAGGCAATCGTGTTCCCCGTTTACTTGCAAGCTCACTTATGGGCAACCTATTCCCGCAGCAGTGGAGCAGGACCAGTGATCTGCTGTGTGACCAACATATAACCTCCCACCACCGATTCCTGTGTGCTTTGGAGAACCTGAGCTGTGCTCAGGCAGAGCACGAGGCTTGAAACTTGGGGTGGGGGTGTCCTTGGTTTGAAACCTACCCCCAGGAATGAACCTGGAAATCCAAAAGTGGGAAAGCTTGGTCCCCATTGCCTCTCCCCGCGCAGGATAATGGGCTTGCACCTGCCCTTTGGTTTGGGTTTCTTTCCCCTCTTCCCCACGCGGGATGGACAGCAATGACTGAAGGGAGAAACTAGAGAGAGGAGATTTAGCAGAACATTCCCAATTGAAAAGCAAAAGGAGATTCAGGAGCAACAGCTGCCTTTCTGCATGAACCCTTCCAGAGCAGCCTTGGGAAGAGAAACCCGATGCAGTTATCGCAGCCCAACAATCTTTCCCTTCCTACACCTCACTCAGTGCGCTGCAGCCCCCCAGGCGAGCTTGTGCTCAGGCAGGCTGCGATCCTGCGCCAGGGGAGAGCATGTGGGGGTGTGCGCTGGTGGGGGGGGACCGTTGCACCTGCGGTCCCAACTGCATTGCAATGACCTGAGCATTCCCCGCTTAATTTGATGGTGCTCAAGAATCCGCCCCGCTCAGAGCGAGGGCGGCAAACCACAATCCCCAGCCTTGAACAAGAGAGGAAGAGCATGGTGAGGTCATGGGAGCTCACCAAGCAGATGCTGATGATGCCACGTAGGTGAAGGCTTTTGTGAGCAGAGATGGTCCCGGTGGGATTAAGAAGAGGCATCAGAGGAGGCAGTGGCTGCCCCTGCAGTGCCTTGTGCTTTAGCCTTGCTCCCATGGGCCGATGCATTTGGTTCAGCCTCTCCTGCAAGTGTTGTGGTCTTGAAGACTGGCTGAACTCCAGTGCACCTGTAACGGGGCTCCTTCTCTTCTGGACCAGTACTAAGGCTCTAATAAAGGTCTTTCTCACAGCCTGTATATTTTTTATTAGCAAAGACACGCATGCTTTTGGCACCCTGACTCAGCCCTGATCTCACAAAGCCGATGACAGTAAGGCACAGGTGGTTGGTGCAGCATGGCTGAGGTGAAGCTTTGAGCTCCTCTGCACCCCTGCCTCACACCCCCTTCACGCTCCTCCAAACTTTGGTTTCATTTTGCTTGTGCAATGTATGGCAGCCCCTACGTGCAGGGAAACCAGAAACGCTTCCAAACGTAGCACCAGGACAAAAAAGCCTCGAAGTGGAGGCAAAGAAAAGAGAAGCTGCAGACAGAGATTTCCTCCCAGGGCAGCTGAATCCTTCCATCAAACTCAACTCCGTCCTTGCAGCCGCCTTAATTTGTGTTCACTTCAGAGCCTGCAACATGAAAGCCCTGGCTCTGAACTCCAGCTGAGCCGCTCAATGGCTCAGTGTTCGCAGAAGGCATGGAAGGAATCCATTGATTAGTTTCTTCAGCTGGGATGTGACCATTTGGAGTCCAAGACCTGCCAAACATGACTTCGCCTCAGCAACTGGTTCCTATTTGCTGCTTACAGGCTTTAGAAAAATCTTTCCTCTTCCACATCCAAGTCTCACTCTCCTTTTCCATTCTGTCGTTATTCAGCATTAATATCTATACAGGCTCTCAACTGTCGAGGGAGGATGCTGAGTTGCAGGGAACAGCCCTCCTGCCATTAATATAACCAAAAGATTTTGCTGCTGAGTGGAGATAACCATCTGCCCTCCCTCCACAATGCAGCCGGACTGTTTTTCAACAGTTTGGAACAAAGAAAGGACGGGCAGTAATGCCACATTGTTCCCAGGGACGCCTACTAACCTTGCTTTAAAAGAATAATTATTATTATTCATTTAGCATCAAGGAAGGGTATTACTAGACCAGAGCCTTTGCCATGGTTTCACGTGTGGGCAGGACTCCTCCATGACCTCTCTGATAGTTGGGGCCGGCTCTTTCCCTTCAGCAGGGCCAAATTTGCTCCTGTCACGGCCCTTTTGCCAATGGGCAGCTGCTGGATTTCCTCCAGATGTTACAGAGCTGAAGCAGCTTCTCCTCTCCCTCAGATTTACTCATTGTCATTGCAGTAGGCGCAGGATTAGGCGTTACTGGTAGTCTGGAAAAGGAGCTATTCCTAGCACCGCTGCTACCAACTGGTGGCCACCTCTGGGGTGAAATACAATGGCTACGTAATAATGGGGAGCAACACCACCCAACTGGTACAGGCAGGAAATGAAGAACACCATACCCAATTAAAACTGCAGGGGGATATTTATGGCAGAATGTAATTAGCCAAATTGGAGCCTTCCCCAAAACTGCCATGGGATTTTTAATGACCGCAAGCGGTCAGGGCTTGGGGTTTGATGTTTTGTCACGTAAACAATATCCAGAGGGCATGAGGTAAAAAATCAGGAGCAAAGGGGAAGGGAACAAAAAAAAAAAACAACCCAAACCAAAACAAAAAGTGGTGCAATTCCAGGGAGAAACGGAGACATGAAAGGATTTATCGTAAGGGGGACATTGTTGGACTGAGCAGCAGCCACCACTCCAAGAAAGGAAAGAGCAGGGAGGTGGCTCTGGGTGTGGATGTGGCCCTTAGCAATGAGAGGAAAGAGTAAGCAGCTGCCACAGCCATTCCCCAGGGAGATACCTTTCCTGGAATTTAAAATGATATGAGAAATTCTTTCAAGCTGGGAAGTGTTTGAGTGAGTTATTTTACGCTGGTAAAAGGCAGCTGGGTGAGTAGTCCCGGTGTGTCCTGGTTAGTCAGCACGTCCTGTGTGTGCCCCACAAGCTGTCTCAGCTCCAGCATTTGAGGCCAGGAGGTGATGACCATCATGAAAGCGTTGGCTCCTCAGTGACCTAGATGGCTGTGGCCTCAAGGGTCCCCTCGCTGCTCCACACTATAGGGCTGGAGTCACGGCAAGTCCCTATCCTCCTAAAAGCAAGTTTCTGTTCACGCTGGGGAGATCCAGCTTCAGGCTCCTGCTCTGCCCTGAGCCACCGCTGCCACAATACCCTCCTCTGATTGCCCTCCGGGCGTGAGCAGAGGAAGCCGCCTCCGAGCCTCCCTGACTCCTGCTCTCATTAACTTCCCAGCAGAGATGGCTCACAAAAGCATCTTTGTGGCCAGCTAGGAGTCAGGACCCCAGCGCGCACGCAGCCCAGCATGGCTGCGAGGGAGGGACACACCGTAGGTGCCTCAATCAACAGTCTCCCGAGCTGCTTGAGCATCTTCAAGTGCCTCCAGCTATTGGTTTCCCAGAGGTTTCCTGCTGATTCATAACCTGATTAGCTAATCTGGGCTCGGGCAATGTAATTCTGCCTTGGATTTCGTTGGCGGGGGGTGCTGTCACTCACTGGTTCCCCGTCTGGAAGAAGTGGCTGGATGGAAAATCCTCGTAAGCTGTTCTGCAGAGCTGTTTGCTCGCCGTACATTTTCCCTCTCCTCCTCAAGTAACAGCACTTTGTTCTTGGTAGATATAAGCTGAGGATTTTTGCTGTTTAACGCTTGATATTCGCAACGATGTGAACGCGCACAGGCCATAGACATCAAACCTCAACTGTAGGACCTCTTGTCTTTGGTCAGAGTTCTTGGGCAGCCTCCTTCATAGTGGAAACAAATACAGGCAGCTCAGCCTTAAGCAACCTATCTCTGCTCATGACTTCACCCTTGGCATTCACCCATCTCTGGTGACCCAATTTCCCGAGATCCCCTTCCCTGGGACACAGGTGAGGGATTCCAAAGGAGAGGTGATGGGATCATTGCTAATAAAGCAGATTTGGATGGATAGACTGTATTCATTAACTCTTCTCTACTGCTCTTTTGAAATGATCTTTAGAAGACCCCATTCCCACCAAACCCACCCCTTTCTGCTTCAAGAAACACCAAGTAACAGCCACATTTTGCTTTCATGAAGGTGCCAGCAGCCACACAAGCACCACCCAAGGAAGGTCAGTCCAACACCAAGCTCTAGTACACAAATTCACAGCCTAAGAAACAGCAGCCACCACAAAAACATGCTTGTGTGCAGCTGGGTGGAAGCAGTCACCTGACTGTGATGGTCCCCGTGTTAGCGCTGTGGCCAGGACAGAAGAGTTCAGGAGATGGAAGTTTAATTCCTGGTCAATATTTCCACGTGACCTCTTACAAACCTTTGTGCCTCCACTCCCTTTTTTGAATGAAACAGCTTTGGCTTCGCAAGGGGCTGGGCGTGTCCGTGTGGCAGCTCCAAAGGAAAGCTCAGGGGCTTGCGACCATGACTGTGTCTCACCAGAGAGAGATTGGAGGGGAAAGCTCAGGAAAGAGAAGTGGGATTCCCATCCTTTGTCATGCAGGACCCTGGGAGGCACAGACACTGATCCAACAGCCCAGATCCCTCCAGCCCAAACCACTTTCCCACCATAACCATGAGATGACAGGTGCCCCCAGCCCATCTGTGGAGAGAATCTGGCGATGGGCACCATTACCCCACGTCTACCACACCCTCAGCAAGGGAATTACAGGATGACACCCACACTAGCCCCGAAGCTGCCCTCTCCAGATAGGCTCTTCCAGCAGATAAACCCCTTCCTCCCTCAACATCGCGACGGGGATGAAGGATTTGCCTGCGTTACGTGTTTCTAAGAGGAAAAAAACCTCACTCAGTGCTGGAAACCTCCTCACTTGCGATTGTCTCCGCTTGGCAAGCCAGCCCGGTCGTGAATAAACGACAGAGCAATATTCCTCTCTACACGTGTTTGGGTTTTTCGGGGTGGTTTTCTTGGACGGCGATCCTGGCTCTGCAAC
Source organism: Chloroceryle amazona (assembly GCA_027560015.1). Lineage (NCBI taxonomy): Eukaryota > Metazoa > Chordata > Aves > Coraciiformes > Cerylidae > Chloroceryle > Chloroceryle amazona. The sequence continues at coordinate 6,108 of JANHFX010001260.1, forward strand.
AATACCCGTCTTGTTCGGCCCCGCGCTACAGAGCAGGCTTGAATAGATCTGTCTAAAATTATAAGCGGGCAGCCCCTGGGCTTCGAGAGATCACAGGCCACATGCTGGGGCTGAACAAAGCCTCTGCTATTTCCTAACAATTAGCCCAGCTAAAAGGACATCTATCTCCTTCCATTAGAGCCACCACGTGCCTCCCAGTCGGTCCATTGTAAAGCTAATTAAATAACACGCCTCTTCTCCCCATGAGGGTCTCCTGATTAGTTCCCCTCGGTCCTAAATCCTTGCTGGTGTCAATGGGGAAGAGACAGCTGGTCAGCAGGGGCCTGTGACTTCAGTAGAAACACGGTCACCCATCTACAGCTATCATCATCATAATCACCACCACTGGTTATTTCAGGTATTTTGGTTATCATCCAAAAGCTGGTGGTTCTTGATATCCAAAGGGGCTCAGCACATCAACCACTTTGCTTCTCTACCCTCTTTCCCCCTGCTGCCTGCAGCAGAAGTTGTGAAAAGAGCTGATTGATTGGTTTATTTGTTTATATTTGTGCTTTGCTGGTAGTTGGAGGAAAAAAGCAGACGTAAATATTTTTTCTAAATGTGTTCCTGGTCGATGCAAACCAGTTTGCGTTGGTTTGGGTTTTGTTTTTGTTTTTTTGGTGTTTTTTTTTTTTTCACACAGGGCTAAAACAGCAAGAAGGAAAATAAACAAGGAGAATGGTGTGTCATCCAACCTGAGCTGAAACTCTCTAGTCTGGCACTTTTAAAATGGGAAAAAAGACCAAACCAAACCAAAACCAACCAACCAACCAAAAAAAAAAAGACAAAAAAACCCTCAATCTTTAATAAGTCCTCTTTTTGCTCAATTAGTTCACCTGTTTGAGGAGGATTCTGTGGAGGGGTAGGTCTCGGGTGTGGATGAGCTGAAATGAATCTCCCTTTTTAGCCTGGAAGCCCAATTTGTGTTTTAACATCATGAGTGAGATGAAATAAAACATAGGATGCTTGGAGTTCCCTTCCAATTTGAAAATTCATTCAGAGGATACACCAAACATCTGAGAGGTCCAGAGCAATGCTTCAGGGAACCCAGGGGCCACTACAACCCATCATCCATCCCTGGAAGAGGTGGACACAGCTCTTCTTCAACATCCAACCTGCTCCTGCTCAAGCCAAACACCATAACCAGCTTTTCTTTCCATCGACCTACCCCAGTTCTTCTGGGTGAGCTACGTTTGCATCACCAGCCTCACACAAGAGCCACAGAGCTGCTAAATCATTCCAGATGTTCGACACCTTTTCTCACACGCTCCCAAGACCCGGAAGAAATACAGTTTCCTTCTGCCAAGTCTAAGTTGCAAATATCCCCTTTACCCCTTTTAAATCATTATTTAACACCCTTGGCTCTTTAAATCATTATTTTCATACCAAAAGAGCATGGCTGGAAAGCGGGGAAGGTGGATCAACAGATTAATGAGTTGATTTCCTGTGGACCTTCAGCTCCAGGCTTGAAACAGCTGGACCTGCCACTAAGGACATCTCCATCCCCTCAAGGAAAACAAAAAAGACCCCATTCCCTCAGTGCCCATGGTGGGGAGACAGTGGGAGAAAGGACACGGGGGAGGAGGAGGCAGAGCTTGGTTTTGTTCTACTGGGTTTTCCAAACCCACGAGCTGCTTCTGCTGCTCACAGCCATCCTGGGTAGCAGCTGTTGTTGGAGCCCGGGTGGGAAAATACTGGGAAGCTTTAGAAATGCATCAGGACTTGCCAGGAAATATATAATTGTGTGTGTGTGTGTGCACGTCCACAGGGGGTTATTGGAGGATCAACTCGTTGCCCGTTGCTATTGAAACCATATTTAACACTATGCTCAGGAAATGCAAATGTTTTACATCAAATCATCAGGTTTTACAGGGGTGTATCAACAGGGCCAGGTAAATCATCGGTAAAAGATGTGACATGACTCACTTAAAGGCCTAAAAGGGGCAAATAAAAGATGCAAACCCAAAACCCAGTTGGAATGTCACCCAGGAGAGTGCTACTCAGCTTTCTGGCTACTTTCAAATGCCCACAGCCAGGTCTGGCTGCTTCTTTCATTGCAAACCTACTGAAAAAAAAGGGTAAGAGCCAAGAAAAAGATGTCTGCTGTTAACCGCCTGCCTCCCCTCACCCAGCTCGTGCCCTCGATCCCAAAGCTATGGGAAAGGCTCCACAAGCCACTTGATTAATAAGAGCCCAGGGGGGAAAAACCGTTTATATAACCTCGACTTCTCTAAACTTCCTAAGTGCTTTAGAAAGTGGCTGCCCTGGAAACCCAAACTGGAAACGAAAAATATTATCTCTTCCATTTATAAACATCTCTGGTGCTAATGAAGTGAAGAGCGGCAGCAACGGGGAGGGGAACATTGAGATGCCCTTGGCAGGCGTGGGAGAGCCCCGATAAAACCATTTCGTTTCAGGTGGGTGTAAGAGCGGAAAGTCCTCCCTCTGTGGTCTGGTGCCACTGGAGCTGCTGAGCGCAGCACTGGGAGGCCCCTGGGGAGGGATTTCAGAAGACAGACGGTTGTGGAAGGATCTGCAATGCTAAACTCAGGGGCAGACTGACAGCCTTGCTAGGTGGGGGGGAAGGAAGACAGGGTAAAGTGAAGGAGGCAAGAGGAGATGGATGAAACCTTAAAAATCGGTTCCCTGAACTCGAAGCTGTGGGTCAGGTGAAGAGTCACGTCCTGGTACTGGAGAGACAATCAGTATGTACTACGCACGCGTATTTTGTGCATAGACCACTCAATGGAGCACGTCTGTTTGCACCCGTCCCATCTAAACAAACACAGGAATGATCCAGATGAAGCTCTTGGGTTCAACTGCCCTCTGCCCCACAGCGCCTCAGCCACACATCTGAATCAGAGAGCCACCAGAAGTGCAGATTAGCCCAACTTATTTCTCCATTTTCTTTCCGTGTTGGCATTTCCCACGGAGATTTGTTTTTACATCAACAGAGCCAGCACCAGAAAACGCTGAAGTTTTGGCTGGAAATGTTTGGATTTCATTTTGACAAAATATTGACGATTTCCGCAGAACAATCTGTCACTTTTGGCAGCAACAAGAAGGAAAGTTTGAGGAAAAAAAAAAAAGATGCTGTATTTCATCTAGATAGGGGACTTGAGCTGTCACCCAGCCTGGAACGTGGCACAAGTGGAAGGCAAAGGAGGCTACTGGGCTGCCTCATTATCCTGTCATTTTAATTTCTGCAAAGCAAGGGAAACTGCTACTACTTTCATGTAGTAGCTGGATAGAAACACAACCAAAGCCGCCAGACAAAGGAAGCATCTGGTCTCCTGGGGTTAAGCAGTAACTAGATGCAAAGCAAGGGAGGAGAAAGTCTGATATCTCTGGAGACATTTCACAGGAGATGTAGATACCCCAAGGTTGCAGCATGGCAAAGAGCTGGTCTGGGGCAGGACTGAGATGCCAGCTTCATTTCCATCACTACCTTCCACAATTATTCATGCCTTTCGAGCTTGCAAATCTGGGTTGAAATCTCCCCTGCACAGGCTCTTCTGCGAGATGCCTGGAACTGACCAAATTAGAAATGTTCCACGAACAGGCTCCCTTGGGGCATCTCCTTTTTTTTTTCCTATTCTACCTCAACGCTGACATCAGTCTGGCCAAAATGAGTGGAGTGCCCTCTGGCCCCTCTTGTACTTAGGATGTGGAGAGTGAATCATGCAAACCAGAGAAGAAAGGTATTTCTGACTCCTGAAAAATACTGGCTGATAAGTTAAGGAGAAGGTTTTTGGGCCAGCTCTTCTTAGAAATCAAGTCTTTGCTTTGGTGGAGCAAGTTCTTTTGCTCCATCCCATTTGTGTGATGGGAAGCACAAATATCTCCAAGGGCTTTTGCCACCCCACCTGGCCCTGCTCACACAACATGAGCCATGTCAGCAGCCTCATTTCCCTTTCCAGGAAGAGAAGTCCTGCCAGGAACTTTATGATATCGCTTCTTGGGGTGTGTGCCCACCCCCTCCATGGCTAAAATCGATGGCAGCATTCCCACTGAGTGCATTGAAGCCAGCCCTGCTTTCCAAAGTCTCACCAGAGGCTTTGGGGGTTTAAAGGCTAGATCCTGTCCTTCAAACCTCACCTGCCCTGGCAGAGGTGCAGAAGAAGAAAAAAATGCCCAAAGAGGAGCCCCAGATCAGAGGTCTCCAAAGGCAGCTCCCAAAGATTGGACCCTCACTGCTCACGCTGCCTGAGAATCTCTTTTGTAAGTGTAATGCCAAAAATAAGCCCACATGCAAATTCCACCCACCATCCCAAGCTTTTCCCACCCCTCACTCAAGTCATTTGTAGGCTGCAAGTCTCCCATGGCTCTTCTGCAGAGAAACCCTCTTCCCAAGATCCACGCACGACCTCATTAGCCCTGCCTGCTGCCAGGAACCAGCTGCAGAGAGACAAACTCTATTTCATCCATTGTGAAAGAGCCAACAATTGACCCGCTGCAACTTTTTCAAAGCCTATTGATACAAAACCCCAGAGGGGAAGGTCCATCCGGTGGGCTGTGTAAACTTCAGCACGTGTTGAGCAGCTTCAAGGGCTCAGCCACGCTGGCAGCTCGGTGTCACTTAGGACGTCTCATTTTTTTTTGCTTATGATATCAAGCGCTTGTACAACACCGTTCTCCAGGGACTTCCAGCCGCTCGCCTGACCTCAATGAATTAAGCAGTGCAATAAAATGTGCAATGAATTAATCATCTGCATCTCTAACGTGAGAAACTGCTACGCAGTGGCTCACAGGCAGCCTTTTGAGTGATTTAGGCGTCTCACTCCAGTGGAAGCCAGTGGGGTTGAGATGCCTAAAGACTTTCTGTGAAGTGAGGTAGCCAAGGTCTTCCAAATCCCAGCTGTAAGACCCCATAAATTCATCCAGATCTCCTCAATCTTCTGTTCTCATCCCTGAGAAACCTTCCTTCCTAAAAAGACCCCAGATGCTGGGGAAGAACCACCAGGCCCTGGAGCTCAGGTGAATGAAACCACCCCACAGTCTGGGGATGTTGCGTTGTACAGACCAGGCATTGCAAAGTCCTTCAGTCAAATGGTTGATGGATGCAAAGTAGGAATGAAGAGGAGAGATGCTAAAGGAGCAGTGAGGGAACATAGACTCCGTATGTCCCCCCAGGAGCTCCAGACAAGGAGAAAGTTGATGTGCAGAGAGCACACTGCATTTGAGAAAGCTCAGGCCTGGGTTGCTCTGAAGAGGAGGAATCATTTCCATCCACCATTAACAGCAGGAGCAGCTCGAGCTTATTTCCATTCAGTTTTAGAAACGGAGCAGAGAGGTTCAGTCCCTTACAGGGCTTTCAAGGAATTTTCATCCTAATCCTGTCCTCGTGTGGTTCTGGGCACGGTGTTTCTCCTTACCACTCTCCATCTCTCCAGCTTACCCATAAGCTCCTTGAGCTGCATGGGGCACAGGACAGCCCAATCGTCCCAGACGTGACCGTGTGTTAGGAATAAACACACACAAAAAAAGACAGACCATCCTAAGATGAGTTGCTCCCCCTTCCCAAATGTCTGACAGCCTGGTTTCTCAGACTGAAGTGATGCAAATAGCTCTGATAAGGTTCAGATAAAGTATCTGAGCTCTCCAGGGCTTATCTGAGCTGAACACTAACTCCAGAAATTCTGAAATTTGCCCTGTGGGACTTTCTCCATAGAGCTTGATTTCCATCTGAAGCCTCGACCTCCAGAGGCTGCAGGAACAGCTACTGCTCAAATGCATTCTTGAGATAGCAGGGTGGGAGGGGGCAGGTCTGCAACTCCCCTGGCAGGCACTATCTGGGGCTTTGCCTTCTGGTGGGAATGCTGCAAGAGCCAGGCTGGTGGCTCGAGGAACTGGTGACGGCACCTTTCACCGCCGGTGCTTGCACCATAACAGATGAGGTAAAACCTTCACTGGTGGTGGCAGCAACAAGAAGATCACTTTCCCTTGGCTACAGAGTGCCCCGTGCTGGCTTTTCCTTTCAGCCCTCTTCTTCTTCAGTCATCACTGAGGGAAGGATGGTGGGAGAGCACCGGCTTAGGGCACCGTGCTGTGAACTCCACCGCAGACCTTGGGCATGGTGTGAGGATTTGGGGGTTCCAAAGCACCTGTTGGAGGTGGGTGCAGAACCCACCTGGGTTTCTTAGAAAATCTCGGCCTGGCAGGATGTAAGGGGAGTCAGAAGTCACGGCGAGGAGCTCTGAGAAGACCCAGGAATGGACACTCTCTGATAATCATTTACATGATAAACGTTGGTGCTGAGAGATCCAGCCCTTCAGAAACACACAGAGATGCAGCAGGCTCAAAATATCTGAGACCTGGTAGCCAGCAGCCATTTATAGCATGCAACTCAGACTGCGAAAGGAGCCAGGGGAAGTCCAAGGCTGGGCTTAGAGAGGGGAAATTGATCTCTCTTTGTAAAGCTGGTACAAAGGGCCTGTTGGCTTCGCTTACTCTTGGACCGGAGTTATTCTGGAGGAGCATCAAGGGTCTCCCATCTTACAGCCAGATCCCGGATGCTGGGTGCTCTATAAAAGGAGTAAAAGGCAGCAGGAAGGATTCCTCCCCAGAGGGTTTGCAGCCAAATAATCAGTAATCTAATCATTTATACACCTAATGCAAATCTAGCAAGGATGAAAAAAAAAGAGCTTGCTTGAAAACCGCCCAAATCTCGCTGATTCAAGCAGAGAAAGATTTCCTCTCTGTAGAGGTTTGCAACCATCAGGCAGCGTTCTCAGGCAAGAACAACGATGAAATTCTATAGGACGGCTCATAAACCATAGAACAAGAAAAAAAAAAAAGACTTCATTTCCTACTAAAAAGAAATTCCCCACTGCTCATTCCCAACGGGCAACTGTGCCAAAGGGCTGCTGCAGAGTCCCGGCTCCCCTTCCGCACCGGCACTTTGCCCTGGCTAAAGCCCAGGGCGTTGGGGAAAAGGCGTTGGGCAGGCTGTGGGCCCAGCGCAGCTCCCCAGCGCTCGGCCGGGTTGGCAGCACCAGGGTTAATCGTGCCGGCGCCCCGTAATGCAATGATTTCTGGTTTATTTCAGCAGGGGAAGTGTGGCCCGGCCTGATTAGCCCAATGGTTTCCTCTTTTCCCATAACCTCCAGACCCCCATGGCCTAAGTGTTTACTTTCTGAAATAAAAAATCTGCTAGTGTTTTTCTTTTTTCGGGGCATGTGTATTTTGGGAGGATTCGGGGGGAGGAAAGTGGAGAGGGGGAGTTGAATGGGATGGGAGGTTTGCATACACCTCCCTTCGCTCTCCCACCCCTCACCCCCAGCTCCTTTCCAGCTGCAACCTCTGAGCTGAGACTTCTGGCTTCAATGTGAGAGAGAGAGAGAGAGAAATGTATTAATGAGAGAGTTCAGCCTCTTGCTTCAGCAGCTATAAACACAGCGAACATCTGGAGGGAGAGAGAGGTGCTTCATGCTGCCAGGAGCTGAAAGAAACAGGCTGTTTTCAGGGTCCCAGCCCTTTGCGCTCCCCACATTCCCCTCTGCCTGCCCTGGCACCACCCAGCCAGCCCTGGCCATACGGGGAGAAAATAGTGTCTGGCCTGACTTACAGAGGGATCAATCCCACTTCGAGACTATCCCAAAACATCTGCAGCCATCCTCAAGGCACCACATGAAGCCCTCAATGGACTGTTCTTAGTCCCTTTCCTCCCTGACTCAATATCAAATTATTCCTTCTCCATGGCATCCTGAAGCTGCCAATGCTGATGCTCATTTTCATAGAATCTCGGACTGGTTTGGGTGGGAAGGGACCTTTCAAGATCATCTGCTCCAACCCCCCTACAGGGAGCAGGGCCATCTGCAACTAGAGCAGGGTGCTCAGAGCCCTGGTCACCTCCCCTGCAATGGGGACAGGGATGGGGCAGCCACCACGTCTCTGGGCAGCCTGGGTCAGGCTCTCCCCACCCTCAGCACCAAGAATTTCTCCTTCTCTCTGCTCTAAATCTCCCTTTTTTAGTTTCAAACCATGCTCCCTTGTCCTGTCCCAACAGGACAGCTCAAAAGCTGGACAGCTTTTGACAGGACACAACAGGACAGCTCAAAAGTCTGTCCCCATCTTTCTGCCAGGCCCCTTGAAGTCCTGAAAGGCCCCCAGAAGGTCTCCCTGGAGCCTTCCACGCCCAGCTCTCCCAGCCTGGCCTCCCAGCAGAGGGGCTCCAGCCCTCCCAGCATTGCTGGGGCTCCTCTGGGCCCACTCCAACAGGTTCATGTCCTTCTTGTGCTGAGGGCTTGTGTGATGGTTCTGGTGCAGCCTTCTAACTTGCATTTTCCCTCTCGCTGAGCTCCCACCCCTCTGTTACACTGCAGACCCTCAGTAAATCTTCAGGCATCACCCAAACCCCAGCAACAATCTCCCAGCTTCCCCCAGGAGACCAACGCCCTGCTCCGAGCACGATTCCTCCCCGCACAGCAGCTGATCCCCAGCTGACAGCAGTCTGCAGCTCAAGTGGGCAAAGAGCTTGGAGCTCGTTCTCCAGCGGTGACCCAAGGAGCAGGGAGCTCCCTTGCATTTTGTCATTGAGAGGTGAGATGGGGATTTTTCCACATTCAGGCAGGAAACAAATGGAAAAGCAAAAGCCTAAATTTCTGTCTATTGCTTCAGTGCAAATAAACCTCTCCAAGAGCTGACCTGCAGCAGGTTACGGTGGAGGATGCAGAGGAAGCATCACTAGGTACCAGAGGGTCACCTGCACTTGTTTTCCTTGCCCAGGATGGAGCAAAACCTTGAATGCAATTAAGCACCGCCTCATTTCTCACTCATCCCTCCCCATCGTGGCTCCCCCCCTTTTTTCCTCCCCTTGGTTCATTTCTCTCCACTTTCCTTCATGTCCTCCCTTGCCTGCTCCTCGTTTATTAAGGAGGGAGAGGACAGATTGGCTTGTCTCCTCCAGGAGAACTGCCTGAGAAGTCCTGCTAGGTCTGGAGCCGCAAGCAGATGTGCGTGCCCTGTGAAAAGACGCTCATTCATCTCTGCGGAGAGCGTGCGGGGGAGGCAGCAGCAGTGCAGGGGAGGGGGGGAAGTGTTGGAGGAGGCTGAGAAAAGGAAGGAGGCCGCAGTTAAAAATAGGATAAAAGGACGTGAAAAAAAATGCAGATTTTTTTTTCCTTAAAAAAAAAAAAAGCTTCGCTCAGAAAATATGCTGCAGCTGGAGAAGCCATCGGGTTGAGCTTGGTCAGCTTTCACCTTCCCCCCCACTCCCGCCTCCTCCCCAAACCCCCTTCCTTTGAGCGTGGGCCTGGAAAACAGCCCAGAAACCTCTCACAGAAAGAGCTTTCCTCGGGGGATCTCCACCAGGGAAAGAGCAGGTCTCACAGCAAAGGAGGGGGCAACATGGGGAAGAGCAGGGAGAGTTCGCCACGGGTGCAGGTGGTCCCTGTGGGACTCCTGCCTGCAGTCCAGGCTGAGCTGTGAGCCAGGCTTGGAGGACGGATGCATCACTCCAGCTACCAGGGCTTGGCTTTCCTGCCAAACCCAGCACAACACCACTATGGCCAAGGCTGCAGGGACTTGATGTCCGTGAAAAATCCCCAAAGCTCAAAGCCAATCCCATTTGCCTCAGTGAAAGCAAGCTCAGGCCCCTAAGCGCTCCTGCAGCATCCGAAAGGCTGTAAGCACCTTTAGCCCACGCGTCAGCACAACAGCCCTCGGAGAAACCTCTTCAGCCAGAGTTGTTTCATCCCTCGCTTGCCGTGAACAACACTTTTATCTCCCCTATCACTAAGGAAAACAAACCCGTTCAGAGAGGAAGGGCTTGTCAAAGCGACCTTGGCTCAAAAAGGCAGCGCTGCCAGGACCGTGGCTGTTTTGAAATGATAATATCACCATCCAGTGATATTCTTCTCCTCCAGTCCAGTTTTATGCCTAACCACCTATCAGCCAAAAAATATTACCAGAGGGTAATACTAGGATACTATTATCTCATGAATTAAACATATGGAGCAAAGTGTGGTCTTCAGTGTCCTTTCAGCAACCCTCCTGCTTCAGATTGACACGTGGCATGCTTAATTTGGGGGCTGCCAGATGGTTCGGTGAAGGTGCAATGGCCTTTACACTCCTATTGCCACCTGCCCAAGGAGCTGAGCTACCTCTCATAAGCAGGCAGCAGCTCCCTTCTTAATAGTTTCTTTTCCAGCCACCTCTGGGATGTGCCCTTTGCTTGCTGGGGACCCAGTCGAGGTGGATTCTCTGGGCAGGAATCGTCCCAACATATGCAGCACAGATTGTGGCAGCAAGTTAACAAATCAAACCTGCTCTATGTCGTTTCCAAATTTGTGCTTTTTAAACCAAAAAAAAAATCACAGACACACTCCCTGCTTGCTTTTATCAGCAAGCTAAATCCACATCAGGCTTGCCTTTATCCGTATCACTGAATAATCTTATCAGACTTCAAGCACAATGTAAATAAACTCGCCCAAGCTTCAAAGGCAAAATATCTTCTCTGAACGCGAGCAGCTCTCAAACTTTTAGAAGTGCTGCAGGTTTCTATTGCAAGAGGATATATTCACACTTGCATTTTCCTTGTTGACTTGTTTCTTTCACCAGCCTCAAGACCATGAAAACCAAAATAGCCTCTAGTATGCCAGAAGAATAGATGACAAATGGTTTTAATAGGCACCCAAAACACAAAGGAGAAATGAAAGGCCGTTCCTAGCCGTATATACAAATGAGAGTTTCCTCTCATTTAAAATTAGAAACCTCTCGAGACTGAAGAAACAGCAGCATTAACAAAAAAACAAACAAAAAAAAAAAATCAGAGAAAGAGTCCCTTGCATTGCAACAGGAAGAACTGAAAAGTAATTTTTAGGTATTGCAAAAGAATCGGAGGCCTGCCCTGTACCAAAAAGTTTGATCGAAACCTGTTGAAAATGATGACAGCTTTTTGTTGTTGTTGTTGTTGTTGTTTTGTTTTGTTTTGTTTTTTTCTCACTGGCTTCACTGAGGTTTGAACCAGGCTCTGGTCTCTGCAAGGAGAAATTTCACAGAGCCAGCATGGGGTAATGAAGATCTGGTTTGCAGATATGTTGGTCCCTGGAGAGAGCACTTTCACAGAAAAGGGGAGAGGGTAAAGGAAAAAAAAAAAAAAAAACCACTAAAGAAAACTTTCCAGGCACAGATTTGCAACATGTTTGAGTAAATCCAAATGCTGCGAGGGCAGATTTCATCAGAGCGGAGTTGACATCACGCTGAGAGAGGTCACCCACAGGAGTTGAGCAAATAGCTGAAATAAGAAGGGCTGGGAATAGGCAGTCGAGTTTCTCTCCAGCCACAGGCACAGCACTCTGCATCCATCTCCTGCTCGCATACAAGTGCTCACCAAAAAAAATAATAATAATTAAAAAAAAAACATCAAAATGCCTGAATATTCGTCAAGGAGAGATTTCAAACTGTACATTTGACCGCAACAGTTGCCGGTTCTGCTGAACTCTTTAGCTGCAAAATGGCTCTAAACATCAGGGCTTTTTCCCTCCCGAGGGGCCAATGTGAATAACTAACGAGGCGGGAACAAGTCCCAGAAGACCAGCACATGCCATGCGAAAGCTTACGTGGGATTTAAGTGCTTCACGATAGGCTTATGTGGGACTTAAGTGAAACGTAAACTTCATACCGGCCCTTCGCAAAGGTCACATATGTGCAACTTGAGCTCTTTCACTTAGTTCCTATGGTTGGCCTGCACCATGGGGTACCTGAGCCCTCTCCTCTGCCACAGCATGACCAGGCTCTTTCTGATGCCTCATCACCCGTCCTGTAGGCAGGAGGACCAGCTGGTCCCTCATCTGCACTGCCAGTTGGTTATAAAAGGAGTAGCCCAAACTGCAAGCTCAGCTTGTATTCATGGGTTGAACAACGTGCAGGGCAAGAATTAGTCACCGGTGATTTTGTAATGCCCCTCAAATGATAATGTCTGAGAGGAGATGATGTGATAGTCCAAGCCAGTGACTTGCAGCACATTGCAACCAAGCAGCCCTGACGCACAGCGTGACTGCACATCTGCACTTGTGGTTACCTGAAGACCATGCCACCACCCTGCCAAGGAGCAAGGCAGTTTGCTCTAAGACTCAAAATTCCACAGTAAAATTAAAACTCAGAAATCTGCAGCTTCTTGCAACCCTCCAGAGAGGCCACATTGCCTTTCCAAAGCCACCAGTGAGGACATCAGTCCTGTGAACACTATGAGAAAAGCTGGAACCGCTGAAGATGCAACCAGCAGGTGGGCAGGTCCACCTTGCCCACGTGTGTCAAGACCCCAGGGAGCAGCAACCAGAGCTGCAGTCCCTAAATGCAAGGGAGGTGCACACAAAAATCACCACCCAAAAGAGGAGAGGGGTTCTCCCAGCCAGGCACCCACACCATGGCAGGGAAGAAGGAAGCTCCCATCCTTCAGTGACAAGAGGAGAAGAGTTAAACAAAGCAGCTTTAAGTTTTTTATCTGCTTTCTGGCCCCATCCTCACTGAGGGAGACTGTTGACAGCAATGCAGGTACCAACCAACCTGGTGATGCTGTGGTAGGTGCCCTGTGGCTGCGTTAAGGGCAAAACACCCCAACAAATTAAGTCAGGACTGGGGCAGAAAGCAAAGATGGTGGGAAAGAGACAAGGGAGACACAGTGGACAATAAACAAAAGCACGGCAGCACATTAAGGTTCATCTTTCCCTGAGCACACTGCTAAAGCCCCACGGCACCATTCCCAGCGAAGGCACCATCCCAGTTTACAAACCCCCCCTCAGAATGGTGTCCTACCTGTGCTGTAGTGCTCCAGGCCGGTGGGCACCTCTTGCGTGGCCGGCTCATCCCAGAGTGGGCAGCATGTCCTCGGCTGGCAGCAGGTGGCCTGAAAGCCGCAGGTGACCCAAGGATCCTCACAGGGGACGGCGGCACCTGGCTTCTGGGAGCGGGAGAGGGAAAAGCGTCAGGGGAGAGGGGCCCCAAAATGGATGTCGTGGGCAAGGTGTGAGGGCACCTTTTCCCACCACCCCAAATCAGGTGCAAAGCCCTGGTCTGGCAGGGTTTGACCTAACATGAGTGTCACCCAAACTCATCTGGCTGAGGGGCTTCATGATGAAGCCAAAAAAGCCCTTTCTTGAACAAACATGAGGGAAAAAGATGAAGGCCTGCAGTGTGGCTGTGGTCAGCAAGATGGCGTCGGGGAGAGGGCTCTCCTCAGTGCCTGCCATGGGGATGACACCCTCTGTGAGAGGGGGGTTAATTTAACCCCATTAGCTAAAATTGTTATTTTTTGGCATCATGAAGCCCCCCCAAAACTGGAGTGGGCTCCTGTGAGGGGGTGGAGGGGCTGCAGCCCTGCCCCAGGCACAGTCCTGGCACTACTGGGGAGCCTGGCCCTGCGCTGGAGGGACATGGGACAAGCCATCATATTTATGTTCATTTTCCTATATATATTGATATTATTATATTCCTATTTATGTTTATACTCGTGTTATTTGTCTTTCTGTTTGTATTAGTTGTATTTATGCATCCGTGGACATATTATGTGTACGGACACATACATACATGTTGTATGCACACATGAAGTATATACACACGTGTGTATTTATAGAAACAGGAATTATTTCTTAAATATTACCTATATATTACATAATATACTGCATTATTGTACACTTAGCATACTTTATGTATATACTTGTATTGATTATATGTGTGATATAGGCATGTACACACCCACACATATGTAGTCCTAGGTTCTAACTGTCATTAT
>JANHFX010001261.1:0-19303 GCA_027560015.1 Chloroceryle amazona
ACCAAGGGCTTTCCTGGGAAATCAAGTTTGTGATTGCCATCATATATCAGAGCTATAGAGCTCGCCTGCAGCTTAGTGCGTTTCTTGCTGGCAATTTTAAAGAATCTGTTTATGTTGCATACAAATAAACCATACTATTTGTGCATCTAGTGTCAGACCTGTAGTCACAGTAATAGTTGGTCTACCTATTAAGAGGTAAATTCAGCCACCTCTAGCCCCTCTAATCTCTGAGGACCAGCCAGAATGCAACAGGATTCATCTCTTACCAAATTTATCCATCACTATATGCAACACCAAGAAGTCGAGACTTAATAGCAACAAAGCAAAAGTTTAGAAGTTCACGGTTTACAAGTGGAAGTGGTGCCAGCATGATCTTCTGAAAGGTTAAGCAAGATTTTACTGGTGTTTAGATTAGAAGTATAAGCCACTTCCCTCTTTTTTCATTTACAAATGCAGAAATAATCAATGTAAGGATACATCAGTAATCTTGCTACCACTACTGCACAAGTCTGATACCTGGATGATAACACCAGTCAACAAATACTGCAAGGAAACCTGCCAAACATAGCAATGTAAAAGAAGGTTGCCCTAAACCTTTCATTCATTTGTTTGGGGTTTGTTTGGTTGGTTTTGGTTTTGTTTGTTTGTTTGTTTTGGTTTTTTAAAGGCAGAGGTTTAATATGTTGTACTTGGTCAGCAAGGCCCTCACCCAACAAGTTATCACCCTCACCATCTCAGGGCCTTTCTGTGGTGGATGGTCAACCTGGCTGCTCTTCGGCAGAAGCATTTTCCATTATATCACCAGGGCTCTGAGCATGGAAAACACCTGACCAGAACAGGTTTGGGAGAGGGGACTCTTCAGTATCCCCATGCTGAGATTGTTAGTATCTTTGTTCTATGAAGATATGACAACACACCCACAAGCCAAGGCCAGAAGGAAAAAGGGCAAATAAAATGTAAGAGTCCACCAGTCAGACACAAACTACACTGGCTAACAACACGAGATACTGCATCCTAGGAGAACTACATTGGTTAGCATGGAAAGGAGATCTTGTAATTCACACAGGCTAACGAACCAGAAAGCAGGAACAGTTAGTGACTGTTGTGCAAAGAAATCTTCTGGCATCAGAGATAAGACATGCCATATCCTTTCACTATCAGTAAAGGGAGTCAGTGCAATCCAGTCTAAAAGAGCTCACCCAGGAGCAGATGTTCAAGAATTAATTACTTGATTAATTATGATTAATTACTTGATTAATTATAACTGAGATGATTTATCAGATGCGTTATCTAACTGTTGTAAGCTATTAATAGAGTAAATAAATGTAACTGAACTCACTGTGAGACATTATGGAAGGGGAAGATGCTTTTACTTTAGAAGTAATTTAATTTCTACTCATTTTCTCATATTTCAAGCACCAAAGATGTATGTATCAGAGTAGACTCACCAAGTTCACCTGCATGTTACCTGGTGGCCACAAAACATCTAGTGAATCTTCTCTCCATATCTTGGGCTCTTCTTCATTGTCTATGGCAGGAGTTTTAGTTATTTTTCAGGCATATCCTGTAGGAGTCAGTAAATCCAGCAAGAGCAATTAATTGTCTTGGAACATTGCTCCCTTCAGCATCCTTAGGCCTTCAGTAAAGTCGCTGCCTATCATCTTTGTTATTCCTATTTTGTCAGGCCTATCCTAATAAAAATAGGAGCACCAGCAGGGCTATGGTTTGTCTCCATATTGATCTAAAAAGAAGAGAAAGAGTACAATGCTGTAAACTTGTTATCTTCCTGCTGCCAGGTGGCATAGCAAGAAGCATCAAGAACAAGGTTTTTCCCTAGGGAGAAGGCACCCAGGAGCCAAGAGGGATCCTACATCCAGCAGTCCATAGCCCTCACCAGCCAGGGTGTTCAGGCCCACAATACCTGAGCAAGGGAAGCAGGCCAGACCCAGAGCTGACAACCACATCCAACCAAGAGTCCATAGCATGAGACAAGATCATAGTAATGATATAGGATCAGGGTTGAAATCAATCCATAGAGTGAAGGCTAGATCAATGAGCTCTATAGCTAGGGCATAGGCAGAGCTGAAGATCAACACAACTCAAACAAGAGGTAAGGGCCCAGGACTCAGCTTAAATAGAGCTCCTGAGTCCCTGCTGTGGGGAGGAGGTCTTAGGTGAAGTTGTTCATGTCTATTAAGGCTTATTAGTGTCCTGAGAGCATTGACACTGCAGGTCTGCTGCTGCTAAACCATATGTGTTATGACCATGGTGGAGTCCAGGTCCTGGGTGTAGTACAAACAGCATGTTCCTTGGTGCTGACCACTTTTATTGCTATTAGTCGTCTCTGTAGTTAGGAGCCAATTCAAGGCACTCTTTTAGCCTATTATTCTAGCAGACTAATGCTATGTCTATATTATTGTACACTGAAATAATAAAGCAGCAGGTACTTTTGGAAACAACATTTTTAGATTGCCTTCTTTCACTCTTCATATCATGTGACCTTTCCTGGAGATTACAGGGTACTGTAATCAACATTTTTCTTTTTCTAAGGGGAAAAGGACTTATTATAGTTCTCGCTTTCTGAAATCACTTCCTACTAAGTGACACCTTTCTGAAAGCCCAGATCATTAGTGTGGATTCAGCGGAGGTATCATAATCAGAACCAATGTAGTTTTGCCTGGACCAGAGAATAAGGGAGGTAAGAAGATATTAGAAATAATAATGGATCAAATTAGGACACTGATACTAAGAGAGAAATTGTAGTCTCATAGGAAGCAATTAGGCATAGGGTGACCTGTTCATATTTTATGTTACGAATATAGAACTAAGCTGCCTACTCCAACTAGTTCTTCAAGCGCTGTCTTACAATATTTCTAAGGATAGTGAGGACCGCCTTATTTGACCCATCCTGCCAACACAGCTGCAGCCTCATGATCTGCATTAACAAGAACTGTGGTAAACTATCCATGGGAGCATCATTGTTTGTTATTTTCAAAATGAAATTATGCAGCGAGACCTCTCTGACCTCAAAGCATGTAACTGAGCAGGGTAAACATCACTTCTATGAGAAATCAGAAATTCCTTAATACATGCTATGGTCTAAAAGGCACTATATAAGAAAAATACTGTAATATATAGATAGTAAAAAGTCATATGATCTGTAGTAAAGCAAAAAAAAAAAAAGAGGAAGCTATTCTGAAGGTTTAAAGCTGACTATGATAGAAAAATAAGATGTAATCTGTGATGTAATAAAAATCTGTCATGGTAAATAAACTATCAGTTGAAAATCAGTCTGGGATGTCTAAATACATCTTCTTTGCTACAAGGCTATTTATCCAGATATGCTGCTCATTTGCGTCTCTTACTCTGAGACAGGAAAAGATTTTATCCTTTACAATGAAGCATTCAAGGCACCCTGCACACACGATGCATTAACTGTGTCTGAAAACTGCAGTCTCCCACACAAAGATGTCTGTATAAGTCCCTCGTTACGTCTGTCATTCTGAAGCTCTGCAGCTGCACTGGGGTAGCTACGACTCACTTCTCAAAACCCCTCTCTTGTTTATCAGCCTCAGAATAGAGAAGTAAGACTATAGCTGCTTTTAAGAGTCCAGGTCATCACTGCATTCTTGTCTATCTCGCCTTCACAGTCCTACTCTACTAGTTGGATCACCTGGCTAACTGTCTGTGGCACAACACAGAATATCTACACCTGCAACTAGAGTTGTTTCCTTCCTGCTCCTCCTGTCCATGGAAGGATTGACAGAAAGCAGACACTTGAGGTCAGGATGAGAAAACTATGGGAAATGCATATTCCTAATAATTACTGGGAAACAGAGACTCAGCTGGTGCTTCTATAGTGTTAAAGCAGTATCACCTCTTAAAATGATGATCATAAGACAGGAAGAAAAGAGTAATTCAGTGAGAGACACCTGCATATAGAATGGGAAGGCTACTAGGCAACCCACAGGTGGCACTTTCAGTTCTTGCTATGGTAAGCACCCCTTGGTGCCTAACGAACTGAAGCACCAATGTTCATGGATACACGCGCAACACCATAAGCACTGTGGCAAATACTCTCCTCATATGATACAATGAATTGTGGGTGAGGATGGATAGGGCCAGTTGTGGAAGGCTGTCAAAATTTTATCAAGTTTAGATTGCAACTCTGAAAAATGCCACTCATCTGTCACTACCCCTAAACATTTCTAAACTTAAAGGCAGTTTCTGTTGTAGTAGCTCAAACAGAATCCATTTTATAGCATTAATAGAAAGACTTGCTACAGCCTTGGTCACAAGCAGAGAACTTACACTGAACTTACACTTAGTTACATTAAGGAAGGCCCTGAGACTGGTGCATCCTGTGAAAAACAAGAGAGCCATATCCATGAGCAGAAGCTGCATCCTTGAGATAAGAAACAGAATGGCTAGCCTGGAGAAAAAATCCAATAAGGAACAAGAATGCACCAGACTATTGGACTGAATTGCTGCATGAGGGGAGGGGAACTTCGCCTGTAAGGGTATAATTACCCAGAGATTTCTTTGTTTGGGCTAAGTCTCTGGAGGCACCCAACTTGAGCTGTTGTAGCACTCAATAAAGTCATCTGATGTACATGGTGTCTGCGACTCTACTTTGGGGAACTTAGGGTTGAGCCTGAGATAAGAAGAAGAACCCGAGGGTAAGTGTGTGTGTGCAAAGAGTCGGGAGGGGCACTGCTGGCTCACCAGAGCTGCCCACTGCAAAGGGACTCTAGTCCAAGCAGTTAAAATCTCAGGTGATGTATGTGCAGTTCCTTGAATGGTGCATGAATGCTTGGGCAAGAGCTTCTTTCTTAACTGTCTCTCTTCATTTTCTGCTTCTTCTTATGTCTAAGACAAGAGACATGAAGTAGTAGCTTTGTACATAGCACCATTTGTTTTAAGAAAGGAAAAGCAAAGGGAATTTTCAATTGTTTACTAAGTACACATGACTCTGCTGGTGTTGTAGAGAACATATTTTTGGAAACATACTCTGGTATCTTCTTCAGCACAGCATGTATGCTCGAAGTCATTGAAAATAAAGTTCTCACTGAGAGAATCTCATCATCTCTCATGCCTGGAGAACCAAGCCATAATGCTGTGTCACTGAGTGAAAAAAGAAACAAACCAAAACAACTGCTGTCAAACAAGACATAGCAGAACCTATAAAATTGTGTTACTGATACTTAAACTCATCCATCAACCTCATTTTTTACAGTCCAATGACCTCCTGGCTTCTTAAGTACTAAACAGAGCTTTGAAGTGCAAGTGAAAATTACAATTTCTTACTTAACAGAGGTCCATCTGGTGTCATAATGAACCATTGTTTTGTAGAAAAAAAAAAAAATCAACTTTGACAAGAATGTGTGCATTAACTCTACACAAGAATTTATGCTATGCATAAGTAGCATGTGCAAAATTTGTCAAGATGCCACATCTGAAAAATACCATTAATGTTATCAGAAAAGCATATCCTGAAGGACATCTAAATAAAAAAAGAACTGCCTTTTGGAAAATCAGCCAACCACTATACAAGATTCACATAACATTTGAACAAGAATTATTGTATAACAAGTGAACAACATGATCTTTAGATTGTGTACAAGGCTGCAACACGATGAACTACGTTTGTGGGTGCCATTGTTTCAGAACCAGGTGTGCAGAATCAATCACTCTGGCATTCTTTAATGCTTTGCTTTCAAGTATTCTCTTGCCATCATTAAACAAACCACAAATGCTTGTGTAGGATCCAGTATCCCACTCTTGAGGCTTTGTTGCAATGTGGGTGCAACAAGGGATTATGATATGTTGACACGATGGTGTAGCTTCACGATGGATTAAAATGTTCTTTTACAGGTGAAGTTCTGATCTCTTCAATTTTATTTAAGAAAGTCTTCTATAATCATGACCTCTGTCTTAAACAATTAAATGTAGCAATGACTTTGGAAAACAGATTTTAATCAGATAAAGTTGATCTTACAAGAGCTAGACAGAAGTCTCTGAGTAGTGGCACAGGAAAGCCTGGTAATTAATTATTGATAACTGTCAAACAAAATAATGATTTCCTAGTCCTCAGGAGGAGGAAAGGAACACCGAACAATATGACTGACAAGGACTCTCTTGAGTCCCTGATTACTTGATTACTTGAAAAGTAATCTTGAGGCATTCCTACTCAAGGGGACACCCTGGCGTGTATCCCACTGGCTTGCAGAATTGCTCAACAGGCCCTGGGCTGTCCACTATTAATGGAGTAAGATAATTGACTCACAGTCATATTTACATACGAGCTACAGACGTTAGTTTCTTCCAAATTTGGCTTGAGTAGGTCACTGACCACCTCCGTGGTTAGACGGTCGTATTGTTCAAATTAGCCCTTGGCTATTGTGTTGTTATCTGTCTCCTCTTTGAGCCCGTTGCAGCGTCACAACCAGATGCATCCATTACAACCAGCACTGGTGGTTATCACTTGAGCAGTGTTATGGGAAATAAAGGTCAGGTTGGGAGAGCATGGAGCACACCATGACATTCCACTCTGTGACTATAGTCAATTCATCTTACCCTCACGGAGTGCTGGCACAGTCATCTCTTGCCTCTGTGCCATAAACAGTATATTGATAATTTATGCACTTACAGAACCACAGTAAGTAGTGAAGCACTGCTATTTGATACTCATTAATTTGTATGTTTTGGGTGATTAGGGTTATTTGTTTTGTCATCAATCAAATCTTTATATACAGTATAATTATAAGCCATACTAAAGTTAGAGTTAGTAAAATCACAACTCAGCTATGTGAAGCATGAAATTAAAAATGGCCATTGCTGTCAGTGACGACCCAAGAAGGCTTTCCAACCAATGGTGTTCTCCATCCTTCTTCTTTCTTTCCAAGACATAGTGTATCTCTTCTGTATCATGATGAACAATGATTAGGGGGTTTTGTCCATTGTTCTGGATGTGTTCTAGCAATTGACACAGGTCATTGTGTTGTTGTAGTCTTGAAGGCAGGAGACAGGATGTCTGGTGGAGATTTACTAATCTCTAAACAAGCAACAACAATGAATGGGCAGTTGTATGGTACGGGTATATTGTGAAATTTATAACCTTGTAGATAGTGCTTATCTCCTGGAGCAGGATAACAGGATGTCTTTAGGCACCTGAGCATGTTGAACAGACAAGAAATGGTTTTGTGGCAAGAATAAGAATTTTATGCGTTAGGTTACCAGAAGAACACAGTGATGAAGAAGAGAAGATGAAGTAAATGACCACCAGAAGTCTTTAAAGACCAGCGGAGGGAGAAAAGACCCTAACCCTAATTTCATTATGCACACTCAGACTATGTAAATGAGTTCCAGGAATCGATTAGTATAAAAGAGCCCTTTCTAAGAAATATAATGAATATATATATTTAGCCTGTATATAAACTAGGTACCTAGATTGCATTGGTACCCACGTTTGAAGGAGTGATGCCCTGTTCGTACAGCACCGCAATAAAGAATACCTGCTTAACGACATTGAGTTTATCCCAGAATCCTTGCCCAGCCACACTTAGCCTTCCACTTTGGTGAGGAGTGTTAGAAAGCAAGGGGCTTGGAAACTTTGGCCTTTGAATCACTGTCTTCACCAGTGTAAGATTCATTCCAAAGGGGGAAGGGAATAATCTTGAGTCAGTGTACAATTAGATTGGTAAGATGGAACAGGTACTGAATAATTAATGTTGCATGACATAATTTTAGTAAATATGCAAGCACAAATATTTGAGTGATTACTTGTATCTACAGTAAGAATATCTATGAATATAAATTCACGAAGGATTCTCATACAAACACAAGTACTGTTTCAGGGGGTCCATTGGGATGTATTTCAAAATAACATTTTGTTCAGTGTCAAGGTAAATGTTTTGGTCTTTGATGGCGTTACTCTCACAAATTAATCCTTTTTCCTGTACAACACTTGCATTAACATGAATAGTTTGCCATTTGTTTGCATTTTTGGGGACCTTATTCTATGTTCTAATCGATAGAGTATAGCACCATTGTGATTTAATCCTAGCGCTAGTATTGCAAATATGGTATATAGTGAAGCATTGTGTAATGTTAAGACAAGAGCTGTGGCCTTATTGTTGATGGAATCATAAGCAAAACTGACAATACACCACAAGGATTTGAATTATTTTTCCAGTTTAGTTGCATTACCCCAAATAACCTTATGAATTAAAGTGGGTAAGGTGCTCTCTACTTTCTCTTGTAATTGCTGCTGTCGTAGATTGCATCAACAGTTGAGTTTGGGTATTACTAAGAGCTAGAGAAACATTATTTTGGGCATCTACAATCAATTAGTTGGTCATCCCATTCATTAATTCTTTCCCATTGAGAAAATACATCAGATAAGAGCCATTGGTTAGTTCCCAGTGATCATGGAAAAGACTGCAATGGATGCTGTAATTTGTTTAAATCATTTGTTGTTGTGCTCAGTTTATAGTAACATGAACACAGCATTTCTGTTTGCCATACTGTGGGGTTCTGTAAGGGAAAATAGAGACTCATTTCAGTGGGGAGAGTCTGAACATGTGTTGCAGAGCTCACAAAATTATCTTAGGAAGGCTATAAGTTCAAAAGAAATTTATTCTAATCAAAAATCATTTAGTATTCCAACAATGTTAGTAAAGTACAGGTTCCAGATGCCAATCAGAATTAAAACACTACCCAGATGACTTAAGTGTAAGTTCTAGAAATCAACTAATCCAAACTGTGTTTCACTCACCAATCAAGATGAGGGCTCTCACCCCTGAGGATTTGCCTCAGGTGGTGTCCCAACCCAAGCAGAAAGTCCCTGACTGCAGACCCACCATTCCAAGGAGGACCAACTCAATTTGTCTTCTGGTGGTGATATAGGATCAAAGGATTTTGGCATTATATTAATAATTAGAACCAGATGTAGGAGAAGGAACTTAATTAAAGCTGTACTGTATATATAAGATTAATAGTTAACCTGTAAGACATAGAAGTTTAATTAAACATCTAATGCTTGTACTGGATTGATGGTCCATATGGAAGACATTGAACAATAGCCAGAACATCAGGACCTGGGAACAAAGGGACATTTAACTACCCCTGATAAATATCTTAGAGTGTTCCATGTATAACACCAGCTTGGCAAGAGAGCTTACAGTCCATGTATCCTTAGCTGAACTACCTTCATTATAATATTAAAATTCACACCCATAGGTCAAAAAGACCCTTGCCCAGGTGAAGACCCTTCCCCTAAGCATGCCCTACAGCAAGTAGAATGACACAGATGAAATTATAACTAAATATAAATGTGTAATGAAGGCAGGAGATAGGATGTCTGTTGGAGTTTTACTAATCTTTAAACAAGCAACAGCAATGAATGGGTAATCATATAGTACAGGCATACTGTGAAATTTCTAACCTTGTAGATAGTGGTTATCTCTGGGAACAGGAAAACAGGATGTCTCAAGGCACCCAAGCATGCTAAACAGACAAGAACCAGTTTTACAGCAAGAATAAGAATTTCAGACTTTAGGTGACTGAAAAGACACAGTGATGAAGAAGAGAAAATAAAGTAAATGACCACCAGAAGTCTTTAAAGACCACTGGAGGGAGAAAAAACCCTAACCCTAATTTTATTACACATGCGCAGACTCAGTGAATGAATTCTGGGAACCCATTAAAATAAGACAAAGGGCTTTCCAGGAAATATAACGAGTATGTATGCTTAGGCTGTATATAAACTAGGTACCTAACTTGCATTGGTGCGCACATTTGGAGGAGTGATCTCCTGTGTGTCCATCACTGCAATAAAGAATACCTGCTTAATAATACTATGTTGTTATCGAGCTTATCTCAGAATCCTTGTACCTAGCCTCCCACTTTGGTGAGGAGTGATAGAAACCAAGGGGGGTTGGAAATTCTGATCTTTGAATCAGTAACCAACCACCGTAGAGGGGAAGGTTCCATTATTTATTTCTTATATATAAGTATAGCATGAATAGTCCTACTGAGTGTACTTGATTTGTGAAATTACCACCAAGCACCAAGGCCTGAATAAACAATATCTCTCCTGAGTGTGTGAGGATTGGTCTGTTGCACACTGGGTAACAAATCTGCTTTTTGGACAACAGTGTGGACCCTATTTATAGCCTAGTGGAATCTGATCTGTAGTCAAAAGTATTGTCATGTTGGTCTTCATTGCCTGAAGGTCTTAGATTTTGACTGAGATGTGGGTTTAACAACATTGTGTAAATGCAGTGTGACCAAAATGAGCAGATGTGGTTATTCAAGTCAGCAGACGTGTGCTTGAATGAGCACAGTAAGCAGATGGCTTTACTTTTTTACCAGAGTTAGCATATCTTGTGTCTTGATGTTTTTCTTCATCGGGGTGTGTGCAACTGCCACAAGAAGTTACTCTGTTAAAAAGAAGGGAAAATTGATTGGTCACTAATGCTATATTTTGCACCACTGTTATCAGTATCTTCCCAGGCAAGTAGCCCATAAGATTTGGTTAAAGTCATAGGCACGTTACTGATAGATGATAGATTGACCATCACAGGCTGTCCTGGATGTAATGTCATTGCATACTCTGTTTTCCCAGTAAGAAGAGCACTAAGCTCAGTTTTCACAAAGCACACTCAGTTTACAGGGCTTCCAGTGGATTATTGTATGGATTCTTTAATTGTATGGATTATTTAATTGATGAAGTACTTTGGGAGGTCTTGTAACCCATTGAAACTCCTGTGGCTTGAGATTCCTTTTCAATAAGCCATTAGCTCTTTCTACCACCCCCTTTGATGGAGGGTAGAGTGGGGTTTAGAATACCCATTTAATTTCCTCTTGTTTTGCCCCATCCTGCACTTGTTTGTGGGGGGAAAAAAAAAAGAAAAAAAAAAAAAAAGTGAGCCATTATCACTTTGGATAACATCAGGACTAGGTAGATTTGAGAACCACAATGGTAGCCCTTGCACTATATTTTGCCCATTGGACTTCTGACAGTCATCACAAGCAAGCCAGAAACTAATTCCACCCCTGTGAGTATGTGTTGATATCCCACTGACAATTTGAGTGGTCTGATACAATCAATTTGCCATATAGAACATAAAGTTTACCCTTTGTTGATATGTAGAAGTGGTGCTTTAGCAGGGTGTTCTGCTTGGAATTTTAATCTATTCTGGGAACATTCTGTAAGAATAGTTTCATGAGTTTTTATGTTTATAGGCCAGCCTTTATACTCTGTGCAGCAAAGTGATGCTTTACCTGTGTTGCCTAGGTTTTGATGTAACCATTCTCCCAGTCAACACCAGCCAGTATTTAAGGTGATTTTCCTAATTTTAGTTAGATCATCTACCATTTGATTCCACTTTGTGTCTGGTTTTACCCATCTCATCCTGAAAGGGTTTTTTTTCTGACTCTGTCTGGTAATAACTGCCAATCTTTGCTTCTCCGAACTATCTATTTACTTCCCAGTTCAAGGTTTCCCGTTTACAAAGCCACTCGGTGACACCAGCCCACACTACATAAGAGTCTACATAGACGATTTTTGCTTCATTCTGTGCTGCCAAAACAACTGCTTTTATTTCTCCTACTTATGCACTTCCTTCATCTTCTTCTACCACCCGATCACCAATGGTAATACCTAGCACAAGGACCTTATATTGCCTTTTACTATTTACCCTTTTTGCATCTGTAAACCAAATGTTTTCTCTTGGTATACCCTCAGTGAGGTGCAGTCCATCCAGAATGGGTGACGTTTAAAAGGTTGTGTTAATGCTAAAGGGTCTGTGTTTATGTGCCCCTGCAGTTTGGAAGCCTTAGTATGTGCCTCAATTGATTGCATATTCCCTGCAACTCCTGTTGGGTAAGCATACCATTTCTGATAGTGGACTTTTGTGCAACTCTTCCTGGGGCAGCAGTCACTTTTGGGAGAGCTTCTAGTAAATTACATGGTCCTCTAGTTTGCACAGGTTGTCTCTGATTTATTTTCTCTACTTCTTTATCTGCTCAGAATAAAGATAAAAATCCATAATTCCATTTAGAGTGCAATTGTTCCGTTTCTTTCAGTGGGGTTGAGCTAAACAATAAAGGTCTTTTTGGCTTACCAGGGTTACTTTGAAACAGGTTACAGTAAGTAGCTGTTTTGTCAACCCCCAGTTAACTATAATATGGCCATGGGAGTGTGCTGGTCCCAGTGACTGATATGTTTTTAATTCTTCAGTTAGAGTTCTGACTGCCTCTTTATATTCTCATTTCCACTCCCACGGTTTGCCTTTTTGCAAAAGCAAGCAAATTGGTCAGGAAATGATAGAAAATCCATATTTGCATTCTCCAATATCCTGAAGTTCCCATTAATTTTTGTAATTCCTTCCTTGATTGGGGCATTTGCAACCCTTCAGTTTTCTTAAGGCATTTGGAGGAATCACTGCTATCCACAAATTACCTAAGAATTTTACTTCTTTAATTGGTCCCTCACATTTTCCAGGTGGTATCTCAATTTCTGCTTTATTTAGCACTTGCCAAACTGCTGCTGCTTCCCCCACCTTCTCAGAGGAAGTTCCTCCAGTCAAAATATCATCTATACAGTGGCACAGTTTCAAGTCTTGGGGGAGTAAGACTGTGTAAAAGTTCAGCAAGTGCGACATGAGCAATTGTGGGTGAGCATTTATACTCCTGTGGGAGTCTGCTACAGGTACATTATATTCCCTCCCAAGTGAAAGCAGACTTCTCTTTATCCTCCTCTTTCAAGGGAACCATAAAGAACATATCTTTTATATCTGGCACAGCCATCCATGGGTGTGCAGCTGCTTGCAAAATGCCTGTGAAGTTTGCAATGTTTGGTACAGCAGCTGGTCCAAAGCTGTTCCTCCCCATCACAGTGGAGTTATATTTGCTTTCAGGCACTGATAGTCAGTTGTTAAACGCCACTTTATGTCTGGTTTCCAAACTGGCCAGATGGGTGAGTTATATGGGGAGCGGGTTCTGGAGATAGTTTTTTCTCCAAATCAGCTATGATTTCAGAAATTCCATTTCGTGCTGCAGCACAAGTGGGATATTACAATCTCTTAATAATATTTGAATCATGGAGTGCAGGGGCCGTGCAAAGTGACGACATTGTAGTCTTACTATTTCTCCTGTGGTTGGGACCTGGCAGGCACCAGGTTCATCCATTTAAAACATCGAAACCTAAAACATTTTCTTGGTGTACTTTAATTGCAAAGAGAATCAACGTGCATTTGTCACCTGGGAGCCATAAAATGACCTCAGAAGTTTGATACCTAACACTCATTCCACTCACACCAGTAATCTTAACTCTTTGTCATCTGGATCCCCATGCCCGGGTTCTAGGCATCTTGTTGGTTTGGTATTGAAATTTGTGCTTCTATACCTGTTAAGGACTTAAGCAATTCTCTCTGAGGACCAATTGGAATTAAAATATATAGACCATCACACTTATCTGCTGATAAGCCTGAAAGACATTCTTTTCTTTCACCATTATCTAGTCTCTGGAATGCATCAATCAGACAAGATAATGATACCAAGCTGGGGGTGCAGTTGCTATGCCAAAGGAATGGGATGCCTTCAGAGGGACCTGGACAGGCTGGAGAGGTGGGCCCAGATAAACCTTATGAGGTTCAACAAGGTCAAGTGCAGGTATCCTGCAACTGGGCTGGGGCAAACAGCATTATCAGTCTAGGCTGGGAGAGGATATACTGGAGAGCAGTCCTGTGGAAAGGGACTTGGGGGTGCTGGTGGATGAAAAACTGGATATGAGCCAACACTGTGCAATTGCAGCCCAGAAGGCAAATCATATCCTGGGCTGCATCAAAAGAACTGTGGCCAGCAGATCAAGAGAAGTGATTCTGCCCCTCTACTCTGCCCTCGTGAGACCTCACCTGGAGTACTGCATCCAGTTCTGGAGCCCCCAGCACAAGAAGGATGTAGACATATTGGAGTGTGTCCAGAGGAGGGCCACCAAAATGATCATGGCAATGGAGCATATTGTATGAAGGTAGGCTGAGGGAGTTCAGACTGTTCAGCCTGGAGAAGGCTCTGGAGGGACCTTATAGTGACTTTCCAGTACCTGAAGGGGGCCTACATGAAAGCAGGGGAAGGTCTATTCAAAAGAGTTTGTAATGATTGGACAAGGAGCAATGGTTTTAAGCTAGGAAAGGATAGGTTTAGACTGGATATTAGAAAAAAAGTTCTTGAATATGAGGGTGATAGAACACTGGAATGTTGCTCCTAGAATTGTAAAATGGATTGAATTGGAAAGGACCTTGAAAATCATCTAGTTCCAAACCCCCTGCATAGGCAGGGACACCTCCCACTAGACCAAGTTGCTCGTCTTTCTCACTGCCTCAGGAAAGCTTTGTTTTATAGTGTGTTGTCAGACTGCATTACTGTTCAGACCAGTCTTTTTCCCAACAATACAACCATTAATCTGGTGCTCAAAGAATGAGATGTCTAGAAAAGACAGCTCATACGTTTCAAAACATCAAACAGGACCACCTGTACATGTAGTGTGGCTTGCTGCCCAAAGCAGATTGTGTCATTTGGTGTTCACTTAAGTGGAGCAGGACTTTCAGTGCTACACATACACCAGGTGCCTAGTCAGAGTTGCATGTACCTCAGGATCACTAATGCCTCATTATAATTGATGTCACAAAAAAGTTTAAAATGGCCAAAACCAGGCAAGCATGGAATTACAAAGTTAGGCAACCATGAAGAGTCTGTGTGGTGACCATGGCAACTAGAACAAAAGGTCCCCAAGACCAGAACACTGCAATTAGTTTCTAGTTAACTGTTGTTGGCAGGAGGTCTGAGCATTGCTTTCACAAGGTTTGGGTAGAAACTCTTACAAGAATGCAAGGTTGATCAAAGGCTTAGTGATTGATGGTATAATCAATATGTAACTTTTAGTATTATTATATATTATAATCAGGATAAGGTAATTAAAAGCCACAGTTCTAGGAGGGGACTTTGCATGTCACAGTGGGACTACTTTAGTATGATGAGCTGGATAGGAGTCAAGCAGATCGAGGGAGGTTCTGCTCCCACCTTACTCTTCCCTAGTGAGACCTAACCTAGAGTATTGCGTCCAGTTCTGGGATCCCCAGCTCAAGAGGGACAAGGATCTGCTTGAGAGAGTCCAACAGAGAGCTACAAGGATGATTAAGGGACTGGAACATGTCTTATGAGGAAAGGCTGAGAGACCTGGGGCTCTTTAGTCTGGAGAAGAGAAGACTGAGAGGGATTTAATAAATGTTTAT
The DNA here is from genome assembly GCA_027560015.1 of Chloroceryle amazona. Classification (NCBI taxonomy): domain Eukaryota; kingdom Metazoa; phylum Chordata; class Aves; order Coraciiformes; family Cerylidae; genus Chloroceryle; species Chloroceryle amazona. Next base: position 15,297 of record JANHFX010001261.1, read on the forward strand.
AAATACATGAGGGCTGAGTGTCAGGAGGAGCGGGGCAGCCTCTTCTCACTCGTGCCCTGTGATAGGACAAGGGGGAATGGATGTAAGCTGGAGCACAGGAGGTTCCACCTCAACATGAGGAGGAACTTCTTTAATGTAAGGGTCACGGAGCACTGGAACTGGATCCCCAGAGAGGTTGTGGAGTCTCCTTCTCTGGAGATTTTCAAGAGATTTTTCAAGGATGCATTCCTTTGTGACCTGTGCTAGATTATATGATCCTGCTCTGTCAGGGGGATTGGACTTGAATATCTCCAGGGTCCATTCCAAACCCTGTTATCCTGTAATCCTTACAAGAAAGTTGGAATCCCAGTCAGGGATGTAAAGATTGGGGCAGTCTTGAAATGGAGTTCTGGATCATGAAAGGAGGAAAGAAGGCAAAAACCAGGATCACAGACCTGGACTTTAACAGGCTGCGCTTGAGCCTATGCAGGGATTTACTTGGATGAATCCATTTGATATGATCCTGAAGAGAAGTCCAGGAAGGACAGATGATTGTCGTTGTTAGGTTTGTTGTTTTGGTTTGTTTTGCTTTATTTCCCATGAGGAATCATTTCCCACAAGCTCAAGAATGGTCCATCCTGATGTGCAGGAAAATGTGTCAGGAGGGCCCACATGGGTGAACAAGAAGATCCTCACTGAACTCAAGCATGAAAAGGAAGCTTACAAAAAGTGAAAGCAACAGGCAACCCAGAAGGAATAGAGCCACTGTCCAAGTGTGCAAGGGTGGGGGTTAGGAAAGCCAAGCCCATCTGGAAATGTGTGTGAGTGAGCACAGCCAGGACAGAGGAACAACCACAAAACCGTGGATGAATGTGGAGTGTGTTTTTCTTACCAGCTGTGAGATCCCTGAAGCAGCATCCAGGCACAGACACACAAACTGGAGGATCACTAACCTTGCTGTTTTTGACTGTTTATCAAGGATTTGTGCAGGCACAGTTTACCCCTGTGCTCTGATCTCTGTAGCGGTGCTGGAATTTCAAGCATGTCTGATAGGGTGCCTTTAAGTCTATCAGATGCTGATGTTACCTAAACACAGATGTTTTACTGTCAAGCACACAAGGATAAACCACAATTGCTATGCTATATGTCATTTCCTACACCTCAGCTGCAGGTCACTTGAGTGTGTTTATAATCCTCACTGATTTTCTGGAATTAACCCACATACCACCCCTCCACTCAGCAGACGACTCCTGCTGGGACTGGCAAAGCTGGAAGTGTCCATTTGGGCTTGTAGGGTGAAGGGCAGGGTAATTTAGAGGCATATAACAAACACATAGAAAAAAACCCCAAACATTATTGTAGTGGTATGCTTTGAATTAGCTGTCCCACCCATTCTGTCTGGGAATTAAACCTCTCTGCTGGCCAGGCACCACCAGTAGACAGTTTTGAAAGAGAAAACCAATCGCGTCTAGATAAGAAGGTATTTTTCAGAGCACAGGTATTTGCCAAAGATACCTGAAATACAAGAACTTGGGAATCAGGTATCAACAGAGGATGTAAAATTAGAGAAGTTGAGGTACAGCATTATCAGGGGTTATTATATGAATCTTCATGTCTCAACTAATAGTTCACGACTCCACTACACAATCTGTCAGCGTAAACAATTCTGTCTCTCCTGTAGTTAATATTTTGGGAGAGATACCATCTGGAAGAACTTCAGTTCTCACCATGTTTTGTGCTGGATGTGTTGTAATATGATCACAGGGTGTTTGATTGTGAATATTATGGCTGTTTAAAAGAAAACATGCTTTAGGAAGATGTGAACTCCAATGTTCATAGACACCTAGAATGCTATAAAGTTTTAGCACTGCTTAGATTTTTAATTTTTCTTTCAACACCCTATTAATTCTTTCAATCAAGCCACTGGCTTGGAGATGGTAGGCAAGTGGAATATCTAATCTATCCATAGCCCATGAGCTCAGTCTTGGAGACTGTCCACTAAAGTGTGGCACACTGCAGTGGGCTGAACCTGGTTGGATGCCAGGTGCCCACCAAAGCTGCTCTATCACTCCCCTCCTCAGCTGGACAGGTGAAGTACTAAGGCCTGAACAATAGGCCTTGAGCCAAAATTGACCTCTAGGTGAACCTCACAACTAAACACTTGTCCTGGTTTGAGTGAGAACAGAACTAATGCTGTTCAGTGATTTTACTTTTCAGCTCAGTTCTTCCAACTAACTGCACTTTCTGAAGTTAGCAGCCTGTTTTCACAGGCAGTGTCTGCTGCTTGCAGTGGTAACACCCCATGGTTAGAGTTACTACCAAGGTAATTCATTGGTAACTCAAGGTACTAAGTGTGTGTGCACGCATTGGTGTGCAGACCAAAGCCACTGCTGGACCTTGTGCAGCACACTGGGGGGTGCAGGAAAGTGAAAGGCTGCACCTGCAGGGAGGATTGGACAGGGCAGGTGACCCCAAACTGATCAAGGAGGTATTCCAGCCCATATACGTCATATTCAGTATAAAGCAGAGGGATATGGCGGGTCTATAGTTTGCTTGTTTGCTTGCTCACTCTCTCTCTGGGGGCTTCTGGGCTCTTCTCCCCTCTCAGACCACTTTGCCAGCTTTGCAAAGGTCAGGTCCTCTTTCAGTTCCTTCCTCAGAGCATTCAAGGAGGAGTCTGTCCATTTTTCATTTGTGTTTTTTTTTTTTTTTCATTAAAGCTGTTCTAGTTTCCTTTTCTAATTGCTAAGACTCTCTCTATTCCCTTTCTCTTCCCCTTTGGGGAGGGAGGGGGGGGTTAACAGAGAGTGTTTGTTATTGGTCTAAGGGGCCGCCCTGACTCTAACCCGTGACAACGCTATACCACACATGCAATGCAATATTTGTCTATATTTTGCTGTTTTAACATGAATATATGTTTTGATGCCAATTTTAAAGATCTGTTGTAACACTCATTGTGAACAGTAGCCAGTAGTAGGTCTTTATTTAAGGGCACATTGCAAGGCCTTGAAACCAGAGATCTGGCCTTGTTGAGAAATATGTGGTCAAAAGCCAAACAGAGAAACTTCCTTGGTTCCTCCTTGAGCCCTGGCCAGGCATTGGGTGGAATCCAAAAGGAGGATGAAACCAGATGTTTCTGCACTGGAAGTTACGTAAGCTTGTTTATTCAACTATATAAAAGCTGGACCCTCTTGTAATGATTTTAGAGACCTCACCTACCAGTGGATGCACTGTGTAGGACCTCCCATTTGCTAGGAAAGGTTCTTCAAGTCCTCGCTGCAACCAGGGCTCCCCAGAGATTGCAGATCTGGATGATGGTAAATTATTGGGGCAGTTTGTGATAAATCTTTCTTAATCACTGCAGTTAACCTTATATAGTAATGATTAGGCATATTACCTTGTTTTTTTCTATTCTTGTTATATTATTTCAATTATTTTATTGCTTTAAACACAAGTAAAGATAAAAATCACTTCTTTAACTTGGTGTCTATGTCCATTGTATTGACCCCATACACTGGCAAAACAACAGGGGAGAGAAAGTATACCAAAAGTTTTGTGGGTGCTTCAGCTGTGCTGTGTTGATTAGCGTATTTGGTGGGTGTAGCAAAAAACAGTCTTAACACTGTATCCACAAAAGTAAATAAATACATGTTGCCACCCTCTCGATGGAGGTAGAAGGCCCATGTAATTGACCTGCCAGGCATTCAAGGCCCACTGAGCCCATTTTATCTTTCCCCATGGCCTGTATAATGCCCCTAAATATAGCTGCATATATATAGTACAGTTAAGCGCACATGCTTTATAAACATGTAATGGCAGAGGGGTTTGATTCTGAGTAATGTCCCAAGCACACACAGTATGGTCTGATCAATATCCACAAGATATACATGCAATTATAACTTGAGCATGAACTTTGGCAGAGGTCATGTCATGGACAATAAATCATATGAGGATCATATGAGGACCGTTTGAAGGAGCTAGGTCTGTTTAGTTTGAGGAAGAGGAGGCTGAGGGGAGACCTCATCACT
>JANHFX010001262.1:0-13590 GCA_027560015.1 Chloroceryle amazona
CCGGGGGCCGTGCGGGGCCCGGTGCCCCGTGGGGCCCCGGTGGACGGGCGGTCCCCGGTGCACGGCTGGTCCTGGCTCCGCCGCCGCCCTGCCCGCGTTGTCAGGTTGTTGCTCCTTCTGTCTCTATCCCTGGATCAAATGTAAGAGCCGCGGTTCTATCTTCGGGTTGTTAATACACAGCAAAGCTATGAGCCGCGGTTTTACTTTGCTCAGACCAAAACCAACCGTCATGTTGGATATTTTTATACGAAACCAGAACGGGGGATCTTCGTCATCCCTCCCAGCTCTTGGGATCCAGCTGGATGGGACCCAGATGGAAACCACCGCTGGTTGGGGATTGCAAACCCAAGGCCACAGAGCCAGGGCAGCAAACCCAGCCCCGCAGCACCCGGTGCCCACCCCACCCAGTGAGGACTGTCCCAGCTGGTTAGCAGCAAGGCCTGTGGCTGTGGTGTTTCTCCCGCTGTGATTCAGAGTTTTCAGCAGGGATTTAGTGGTTTCGCTGGCCTTTTGATGACCATAATTTTTTTGTAAGCAATGGAAGCGGTTTCCCAAGGTGATGCCCTGAACGGAATGAAGAACTATTTTAAATGCTACAGATGACCGATGATGCATAAAGATGTCAGACCTGGTTAAGAATCCAGTAAACGTAGACAGATCACGTCCGTTCACTCCCAGCAGACACTAAGGAGGTGTTGAGATGCAGCCGCTAAACACCGCACCTTGTTGGAAACAAAGCGTAAGATGTTGAAACGAAAGGTATGGGCAGCTTGCAAACCAGGCTTCCAGAAAAGCAGTGTAGGGCCCTCCTGGAACTGCTGGTCATGTTTCTCGGTTCTGAAAAACTGGAGGATGCTCAAGAAGACTGAAAAAACTTCTGATATTATTCTGTCATCATATAAAATGCTGAAGATAATGACTTGTTAATGTGGCTGATGAAGACTAGCCAGCTTCACGTGTGTTTTGGGCAGATGACAGCAGTGTGGACACAAGAGTAAGTCAGCGGTTGATAAAGAGTATTAGAGGAAAGGAGTCTCATTCAGTGGCAATGCTTGCACAAATTGATTGTATCTTCCTTTATTTTTTGTTAATGACATTATGAGTCACCTAAAAGTCAGTCATGTAATTTGGCTCTTCTAGTTCAGATGTAAGTACTCACCCTTGCTTGGCGGATCACAGACCCGTGGAAAGCAGTCATTCGCATATTTTCATGGGTCTGCAGAGTAGGTGGAATCTACTCAAAGTTGCTCTTTGGATACACTGGTCCTCTACAAAGGAACTGTAGAGGCAGTCTGGGCTAGAAGTCCAGCTCTTAGGTGGATACAGGCAAAGGAGGAGAACCCTTTCTCAAGCATATGCACATAAAATTACAGGTACTACCGAGGTACAGGAACTCAAATCATGAAAAGAACAGCCAAATACTCAAGAGCAAAATCAAGACTTTCAGAACTTTATAATGAGGACAATTTTCCACTAAAGTTTCTTAAAGGTGCCGATGGGACCTCTGCCCTTGACAATACCAACAATGTTTTTGTTAAGACTGCTCCAGTTCAACTCAACATGAAGCAGAAATTAAGTCCTGAAAGCTTTACGTTAGGAAAAAAGTCAGATGGCAGACTCTTCTGTCCCTGAAGCCCATCAGTCTAACAGTGCTTCTCCCTCTGCTGTCTGGTAGAAGCAAGAAAGATGATACAAGAAGACAAATAATAAAAATGGGCTGGGATAACTGGAAATTAAATGAACTGAACTAAGTGAAGAAGTATATATCTTTGGCTGAGGTTGTAATTAAAAATCATAATGACTTCTCCACATACCAGTACCAAATTTCCCAACATCTCAAAAAGCACATTGCCACCTAGGATGCAAATTTGCCAGAGTTAGGCACCCAGCACCGGGACAACGATGCAAAAAGCCCCTTTCCTTCAACATTCTGAAGCACAGCAGCCACATTAATGCACCCCCAGAAAAGGCCAGGGGAGAAGATCCCAATCTGCATAGCAGCCTGGAGACTGAAGTCCTCATCCTACATTTCCTGCAGAGCAATACATAAAAAGGTGGGAGTGAAAGAGACGGTGAAGGGAAGAGGTAGAAGGGGAATGTGCACTTGCATACTTACAGTCAGAAGAAAGCTCTTCCAGATCACAGGGGGGGTGACTAAAGAAGAGGGTATTTGGATTCATTCTTTGCTTTACTTCTTAACGAATGACAACAAATACCCCGCTCTTCCAGCTTACGGGGACTTTCCCATGAAAACTTAGGGCCGAGTGCGGACACAGGTATAGCCAGCCAGAGTTACTGAACACACAGACACAGCTCACGGAGGCCAGATGTGCATTCGAGAGCACCATGAGGGAGAATTAGAACTTCCCTTGGGGTTACTGTGTTTCTGCTTCCTGCTAAACTAAGATCTGTGAAGCTCTGCCTGAAAGCACATCCCCGTCCCTGTGCTTTGTACAGCAGGGGCTCACTGGGGTAGCATGGGCTTGGGCAATTTGCATGTGAGCAGAGGTGAGACATTTTCTGGTTTTATAGCTACTCGGAGCACAACTTGCTACTGCAAAAATCCTGAAGGACCTCCTTGGACAACAAATAGGGGCATATGATTTAAACCATCTCTGTTCAGCAAAGCTGAGCATCTTAGGTGAGGAACGAGGCGGCTACTTTTCCCTGGCCTAGCGGTTGTTGCCTTGACTGCATTTGCAGAGTCATCTGGCAGAATATTCATCATATTAGTGTAAAACCTCCCACGAGAACGAAACGAGGTGTTTCTGTTGCTGCATTGCATCACGTTTTGTGCCATTCCCATGTTATCCCATATCATTCCGGTGCCCGGTGGCCCCACTGAGACAGGAAACGTCACTGGGCCCAACATGTTCCATCCTGGTGGTGGTGGTGGGGAGGCAGGGAAAGCAAGTGCAGGTATCTGCATGGGACTTTTCAAGCAGTAGGAAAAATCACCCGTGGTGAAGATTTCTCACAGGCAGAGACTCTCTGACTTAGGGAGATGCTGAAGGGAAAGTGCTAGGACACAGCTAACCTCGGAGACATCGGTGACTGCATCCCTCACTGAGTTTTCCAGGGATCAGAAGGTAAATTGCTATCTTAAAAATGAAAAATAAGCCCCACAAAACCAAAACAAAAAAAATGAAAAATAAAACCACAAAACCAAACCCATAAAGTGCAAGCAGAGGAGTTCAAAATGGAAGGAGCAAACCTCTTGCTAGGCTGAGCATCTGGGGTTTGAGTGGCTCTTTTGCTCTGACTGCACAGAGAAGAGCAAGAGAGCGAAGGTGCTGATGGAGTGCCTGCTTTTGGCTGGACTACAAACTCCATAAAAACGGCAGTGCCAAGACAGTGACAATATTTTGGCATGACTTTCCAGTGGTCAAAGTGACCCTATATATCATTTTATGTATTTATTTTTCTATATGTATACAGTCACCTCAATGACTTGGCATGCTTTCGAGCCATGCCAGCCAAACCAGACCTTTTCTGTTTGGCTCTACTTTCAAGCTTTCTGGCATATTGCTTTCTACCAGGAAAGCTGTTAGCGGAGGAGCCTCTGGTCTCAGCTGGGTTGTAGCTGCCTTTTCTTGCTGCAGTCATCAGGGCACAGAGGGGAGAATCTGTGTTTAGTTTTTGCATAGGAGATAAAGAGTAAAGATGATTGGAAAGAGAGCTAAGCTGGAAACAGTAGAGGAGGTGTTAGCTTTTAAACCAAGTAGTGTGTGAAGTTTTTAAACATAACAGTATAAACCACATATAGTTTAAAGCTGTCTAGTAAAACCAGTTACTAGAACAGCCGTGTCTGAAAACACCTGCTTGCTTTAGCTTAAGAGTATCTAGAACAATCACCCCTGTGTCCTTTGCATCAGTGTGCAAGCACGGGGCTATCAAGCAGTTTCTCCTGAATTACAAATTTATCTTAGTGTTTGGAAAAAGAAAGAATTGAAAAAATATTCCACTCTCAGAAATAGCAAGGTGCATGATCCACCACGTACAAGAACCTGTTTCAGCTTCATGAACGGCTAATACTACACTATGGGTGCAATACTTGACGCTCGCTCTTTGCCTCTGTGCTCCCCTTCCAAGAGCACAGCACTTGCAAGCTATACAGTGCTTTCAGAGCCTGCCTAAAACCCAGAAACAGAGGGTCGGTGCCAAGATAGCCAAAGTGGAGCAATGCTTTTTGAGGTCTGGAAAGTGGGCATGGCAGAGGAGCTTCGTGGTTGCTGTCTCATTGACAAAGAAGACACCTTTCGTGACCAGCAGAGCATGGAGACAATACAGCGTGAGGAAAGCAAATGGAACATGCTATGCCAGCAGTTCATGTTTTGTCTTTAATGACATTTTGCCCTGGCATGGGGATGGTGCTGTCAATCTGATCTCAGATAAATGCCTTGATCTTGAGAAGCAGGGAGCTTGATTTCCTGAAGCAAGGAGCAGCGAGATGCTATGATGGTTGGCTGGACAAAATAATTAGAATGTACAGCTCCTTCTCACTAGCAGGCTAGGATCCTGAACATGGAGCCTGGAGATCCGTACTGTCCTCTTCTGGATCTGCCACTTGCAAACAAGTTCCCATGCAGAGTTCTCACAGGAGCAATGCTTTGATTTATTACCAGTGCTATTGGTCGTGCACTGGGATGAACTGACTGCAGCCAGGACGGCTGTCCCGTGGTGGAGGGCTGTTGACACGTACTTCATGGTGTGGGAAGACTGCAGTTTAAAACCGTGTTTAATACGGGCTATACAGCAACAACAACAGAAGAGAGGCAAAAAGGAGAACAGTGCTAGAAATTCACAGGCCTTTTAAAAGTTAAGCAGCTAGAGGTTTGGGCAAGTGCTCGTGAAGCTCAAACCCCACGCTTTCATGGGGGAGGAGTGGGATGTACGGTACCTCTCTGCTGAATCTTCTAGTGAGTCAATCCATAATAACTTCAATACCATATCAGTCATGTAGTATCTGTGATACCAAAGCTAGCCTTCAGATAGCTCTGAAAAATTGTCTGCTACATTGGCAGAAATGAGCAGGTTGCAGTACTGGACAGATGCTTTGCTCCACCTTTGGGCTGTGAATAGAAACATGCCTGCTCACATACCTTTAACCTTCTTTAAGTGTTATGAGTTGTTGGGCTCCATAAAAATATTGCTAGTTATTTTTTATCATCTTAGAACGGCAGGGGTTGGAAGGTTCCTCCAGAGATCGTCGAGTACAGCCCCCCTGCCAGCGCAGGAAGACTGTATCTAAAAGTATGCCAGTAGAGTACATGGATATATAATCCTGCAAATACCTGCTTTGCCAGCACAAAGCGCACCCTGTTAGCATTCAGCTTGCCACGAGATTTGGACACTGCCCAGGGAGAGCGGGATAGTGCCACTTGGCTGAGCTGCAAGCGCTGTCCCCATGCCTGCTTGCAGTCGGGGAGAACAGAAGGGAAAAATGTCACCTTAAACTTTAGCAGGTATTTTAGCTCAGCAGATGCGTGGTGACTTAGAAACCGCTCCGCGTTTCTTATCCCTTGAAAGACATTGTCTGATAAAGCTGGCAATTACTGTGAGATACTCATCTAGCAGACCTTGGCACTGCATTTATCACCTGTTTAAGCTGCACGGTAAATAGTGGGCTCTGAGGCAATTTCTTAACTTCTTTAGTGCTGCGACATCTTTGCCACAGCGTCTGTGCTGCCACCAGTATTTCAGTGAGGAGAGAGACAGAGCAGGAGTGTGGTTTTGTGCCACTCCTCCTGCCCCCTGCGCAGCACGTTAGTAGCTAACTCTTCATGTTGCTGTTGGATCTCCTCACGCCACACCAGAACAGCGAGGACTGGCGTAGCACGAGCCTCGCTGGTGGATCCGACTCTTGCACGTACACGTGCTACAGCTGCGTTTGACGGCAGGGTGGCCATGAGGCAGAAGGGAGGACTGTCCAGCACTGAGTGAGAGCAGAAGAGAGCAAGCCCGCTTGTTCTGACCACAGACACAGTTTACATTCACGGCCCTTCAGTGTACTCTGCTGGCCTTCACGAGACTCCAGCTGGAGCCAAACTGTTTTCTTTCACCTTTGTGTTGCTTGATTTGCAGTAAATACTAGATGTCTTTGTTTCCTCCCTAACTGGCTGGTGAATCAGATAGGAAGGAATGATGCAGGCAGCAGATCTCCAAGCATCTGCTACAAGGTCTTGACTCTCAGCATGGCTCTACAAGAGCTGATAGTTTGCAAATGTGATAACGAGCACTCAGGAGCACCATCCAGTGTTGTCACTCCTCCCAGACTGTAACAACATCTGTGCCAGGGTTGGAGGTGATGAGCAATGGACTCAACCTGAGAGTAGTGAATGTGTCAGGAGCTGTAGCTCCTTCGAGTGGCCTCCACAGGCTGCAAACCTGAGGGCTGTTCAACGTGGTCAAGCCAGGAATATGGGCAGCCTGGTGTTTTCACAGAGAACAGTAAAGGAACTAGTTGTCTAAGCCAGTACTGTGGCCGTTAGAATAAAGTGAAGTGCATCTGTTTAACCCCCTGTGGGTCTAGCGCACAATTTTCAGGATTGCAGCAAACCATCCTGAAGATAGTTCAGATGTAGCATCAAACAGAAGTTAGCCCAGGGACTGTAACCAGAGTCCGAATGTTTATTACCGGTTAATTTGTACACATGCCTGTGGCTCTTATTCTTGGAAGCAACCTTTCTGGATGACTGTGAAACACTGCTATTTCTGCTGCAAAAAGTACATTTTTCCTGTGGTAGCCCAACTCGTTTTGGAAACACTGCTCAGCTGGTGTGGCTTTTTATAAATGTCCTCTCTTCCTGTGTAGGAATGTCTGCCTTAATGTGCTAGGCGATGTAGCTGTATGGCTCCTGCACCCACGTTATCGTAGACAGAGGACAGGGGATCACATCCAGGCTGGGTGCCAGCAAAGGGAATGCTGAGATGCCCCTATCACATGCAGCTCTTGTTCTCCTCCCACAGAACGAAGATGGGGAGCCGACTTAGTGATATTGGTTTAAGCCATCGGGAAGAAGTAAATAACTGGTCTGCAATTTCCGGACACCTTCTAGTGGGAGATGTTTAAGGCTGTTTGAGCATTTTGAACTACATTGTTTCCCCTTGAGCCGAAAAATTCTTCCCTGCCATTCTGCACCTTCTATTGATCATGGTTCAAGGATCAAAGTAAAGTGCATTTTGTGAGAAGCAAAGGTTAAAGTCATTCGCAAAGTTTCTTGACTCTTGTGGGAGTTCAGGGGCAAGCATTTGGGCAGCAAATACAGGCTAGAGCCCTCGTGCCCTACTGTCTGTCCATCCTCTGGCATCTGCTCTGAAAATCTTTCGGTTTTGCAAGGACTGCATCATGCATAAAAAACCCAGCAGAGGGTCTCTCTGCCCTGGTGTGGAACCCGCAGAGCTGGTTGTCTGTATGGCGTTGTCCTGCATTCCCAACGGAAGCAGTCATCCATCCCCCTTCCCCGCCTGCTGGTGACGGGAAGACTTTTTTCCCCTTGGGTTTAACTAAGCACCAAAAGTGATGGCTCTGTTTATTGATAAGCCTTTCCAGGGTGCCCACTGCTGTAGTATCTGAGGCCACTCAAGCTGTGACCCCGCCGCATTCCTTGGGAGGCAGGGAAGGGTCTCGGGGGCTGATCGCTGCCGCCTGGGAGCTCACCCATCACTCACTGAACCAGCGCTGAACGCGTGGCCCGTGGATACCCGAGTCACCGTGCCTGGGGGTGGTTATAACAGCATTTGACTTGCTGCAGTACGGACACTGTGCTCAGAAAAGAGTTTGGGGGAGACTGGATGGAAGAGACAATAAGGCAGAAGCTGTTAACCCTTTAATGCATGCACAGTAACTGGTGTAAGAGCTTATGTACCTGGGGATGTACTTGAAATGGAGAATAAATGCCAAGGAGTGCTGGTTTTTTTTGCAAGACCTCTAGCAGCATTTTAAAAGTTTCTAATTAAAGCAAGACCCTAAATTGAATCTAATCTAAAACTTGCATCTTTTCTGAATTTTCCCGTTTCTGACAAGAGCAAAAAATTTGCAGCTTAGGAAGACTCCCATGAGAGGAAATATTATTTATAGTGCAGGCCGGGTTTGGTATTTTTTCTTTGCACAGTGCCATGTTGCTAGTAAGCACGTATGTAGAAATTAATTGAAAAATAATAATAACAGAAAATTAGAAGAACTTTTCACCTCTGTGAATACCTTTTTCTTTTCCCTTGCCGGTGCTGAGTACGGGATGGGGAAGCAGGTATCGTAAATCCACAAAATAATTATTCCCCATTTGCTATATTACATTTTATTTCTATTCCCTGGCTGTTATTTTATGTTAAATCTGCAAGTCCTCTTGTTAGATTTTAGCTTCCATCCCAGCAAATGAGCACATAGCACATAACCACTGTTGCCACAGAGATTTCTTTTCCAAAGCTTAATTACTCTCTGGTTATGTTCATAAGAGTTTTAAATATTTCTGAGGGGCCTCGGTAACTGTAAATTTTTGCCACAAGCTTGTTTTTTGATTGGAAATAACTGGTCTCTCGGGAGCAAAATCATCAGATGTTTTGCCATTAAATGTTAAATTGACTTTCCTATAAAACCTAGTAAGGTTTTGGCTTTTTAGGTCTAGGTAACCTGTTCCTCTCTGTCCCGTCCTTGGGAAAAATGAGCTCCAGACTTCTGTGATGTTGGCCTCAGACTGGACAGTTTGAAAGGAATGAAATCTCGCTCTCTGAGAGAACCTGTTGCTTTCAGTAGCGAGGACCTCTTCTCCGCAGTGTCTGCCAGACACAGAGAGGAGATGTTAATGGCCGTGAGGAGCACGTAGACAAGAGGTGATGGAAGAGATCAGAGGGAAGAAAAGCAGGTAGGGGGATTTTCTGTACGACTCTGTAGGCAGCTCATGAAATGCATCTGAAGAGACGGTTCAGCAGAATGTAGCAGAGCCTTGCAGACAAGCTCAGAGAATCCCAAACATGGACTCTTCCTTTCTCTCCTACATTTTAGGTAGCAGGGTGGCATTTCCCCGCTTATGTTGTTACACCATCAGGCCTGGTCCTGCTGACTTCAGACAGGATGTCTCAGCCGGAGCGAGAGGCTGCAGACCTCGGCACGCTGGTTGTGCAGCCGCGCTGAGCAAGGGAGAGTTGAGCAGAGGCATCCGAGTTAGCGCTCATCAGCACAGACACGTGCAGTCATCCTAAGTGTGGGCCTGAAAACACTGTCACTGTTAGCTCGCCTCCACACTGCTGCTAAAGAGGAGTACCTCTGCTCGTGCTGTACTGCTTCCACCCCTGGAGTAACATTTTTCCCATTAGCTTGGAGTGCCTGAGCCATGCTCCACCGAGTGGGGTGGTCAGAGTAAAATTTCCCCCTATTCAAAGAGCACCACTTTGCAAAACAGCAGTGAAGTGGAAGACGAGTGTGCTTAGCCTCCAGGACAGTTGGCTGTGGAGAATGAATAATCTGAGCTCGTGTCGGGAGGAGCTGCTGTTTCTTTGTCCCACCATGAACACAATCAGCCTCCCTAAGACCTTTTCTCCAGTAAACTGAGTTTCTGTCTCAGGCTTCTTTCTTCGTAGTCAAAATTGCTTCGTTTCTAGTTCTTTGCAATTATCTTCATATAAAGATTGGAGCAGATGGGTAAAATTCATCCTCTTTGTTAATTCCAAATACTTCAGTTGAGCAGTAATCTGAGACTGGCCCGTATTTAGAAAGTTGATACGGTTAAAGTTTGGGGAGCTCAACGATGGTTCGAGATACGCACTATGTAACAGGAGAGCTGGAGGCAGAGCACGAGTTACGCTCCCAGAGGAAGCAGGGTATTTAGCACAGCATGGAGGCATATTCCATCAGGTGACTCAAAGGCATCTACACCCCCACCCCCCCGCCTTGGACTGCTGCCCCAGCTCCTATTTCGGCCGAATGGGGAGCAGGCCCGGCTGTTGCTCCACCAGAGATGAGCCAGACCTGCCTCGCACAGACGCAGGGGCGAGCAGGTTAATGAGCCGGGGAGCAGCGCGGCGCGGGGCTGGAGCCCTACTGATTCACTCTTTCCAGCAGGTGATTTTTGCCAGTGCAGCTCCTCGGGACCTCGTTAGAAGTGAAAATGGCTTTGCCCACGGGCACGTTCTCTAAGGAGAGCAGCTGTTTTCATAAAAACGATTAAAATCTGTACCAACAAGACATTTTATCAGAGTTCTGGCCAGAACCCCCCCTGCTTAGCTCCCTCTGCAAATCTGCTTGCAGGTGTTTCAAGAGGGAAAGCTGAGAGAAGGAAAAAAGCAAGGCTTAGCCAAAAGCGAGCATGACTAACAGATTACTCATTATTAAGGTTTGTTAATTGCATAGAACCCAGTTAAAGCTTTCCACGTCCAACGTGGAATAACTTATGCTCGCAGCAGAGCTGTTTAGCTATTAGACATTTTTGGTGACACTTGTCTGTTGATTTGCTGTTAGATAACTCCTTGGCTTGAAGCCAGACGGGACTGAGCTGAGAGACTTTTTGTACATGTGTTTGCAGCACATTTTCACAAAGGGTTGCCAGAGTTTGGCCCATGATGACTAGCGAGTGGATTTATTACATTATTATTTTAGATTGTTATATTATTATTATGCATGACTGACATCGTGAAATTCTTATGTTACAGAACTATGTAGAGTTAATATAAAACAGTAAGCCAGAGAGGCATTTTTCTTAGAATTCCAACATAAAGTGCAAATTTTATGTAACTGAAAAGTCATGACTTTATGTAGCATTTAGAACTCTACTAGAATGAGGACACCTCCCCAAAACATGTCGCCTCAAAGCAGACCTAGAAGAAACCTTTCCCATAATTCCAAAAAAAAAAGCAGATGCCCAAAGAAATATCAGTTCCAAGTGTGTGTGCCTCTTCCTTTCTCAGTTCCAGCTGGGACCGCAACTGGAAATACCAAAATACCACAGAAATGTAGTTCTTGTGGTACTTCTAGCCCCGGCAGAAGCAGGAAGCATTAGAAATCTTCTGATAAATCATCTTGTTTATGAGATCTCCAGCCCAGTGTTGCAAGCTCAAGAAGTTTGCGTACTAACCCCAGTTCTTCTGTCCATCTGAACCAGACCTTACCCTCGGGAAACTCACCTTCATACTCAAGGACTGTTCTGTCTTGCGATGCTGCAGATATTCAGCCATAACACATCTTCAGTTTCACATTAAGTCCAACTATAAATTGAATTAAATCTTGTTATGAAAGCCAGATTTAACTTGGCCTTCCATTTCTGTTAGCTACAGGACAGTTGTTGTTTGTTTTTTTTCCCAGGACAAAGGCAACTGCAGGAGTCAGCAGTTTGAATGCCCGTGGCACGAGAGCTGCAGCAGGCTGCTCGTTGGGTGTGGACAGGTAAAAACCAGTAACGTACCACGGAGAAGAAAGAATGAGCACAGCTTGAACTGCACCGAAACTGGCCATGGCAGAAGAGAGAGGACTTCCAGAACGAGCTGGTGAGTAAAAGAGCTTGAAAACCTGTGAGAAGAGCTGTCTCTTTGGTGCACCCTGACCTGCCTCTGGCCGTCGGCTTTTCCTGGTGGTACAGAGGTCACCGAGCCTAGCACCAGCATCTCCCCCTGTGTGGTAAAGCCTGTAAGACACTGGGCTGTGTGGCTGGCTGGTCAGATGAGGAGGCCTCACCAGATCAACCAAAGTAGATCTGTGTGATGGTAGCAATATCGGGCATGTTTTTCTGTCCTTTCAGAACAGAGCTCTGCTGAATCCTCTGTAAGAAATCAGGTCAGTGCGATCGCACCAAAGTGACGCTCATTGTCTGCTGGTTGAAATTTCACCACAGACAGATCACAAGATTTGCATGACCTTGTGATCTCTTTTGTGAGTGGTGGTTGTGCAACAGATCCCCTGGTAAGATAAGGCAATGTGAATGGTTACGTGAAGTAGGAAAGTTTACCAGAGATACAGCTTGCCACCTTCCTCCTTTAAAGAGATAACACCTAAATTTCAGGCTCAGAAAAATAAAATAAAAAACCAACCAAAAGAAACTCGATATTTGTATTGTCTGGTGAGGTTGAGTGTGATGCCAGATCTGCAGTTTCTAACTTGCAAGAGCTCACCCTGTACTGGGAGGAATGCTGGTTGAAAGCAATAATTACTGGTAAACATTTCTTTTTGCCCCAGCACATGATGCTGAGTGCACCGTAAATGGGATGTATCTGTGTTGACCACGTTGGTAGCGAGGGTTTGTTGAAAGGGTTGTAGCCTAAGGTGGGGTTTGTTCCTCCCGTGTTCCCTACCCTCTGCTACTGAGCGCGTGTGAGATGACTGCGAGGGCTGCTCTTGTGTAGCTAGCTTCCCAGGTTGCCAGTAAAAGAGGGAGATAGAGAAAGCACAGCTCACCTCCTAGTATTTCATCTAGGCATTTTGGAGGAGACGTCAGCGTCTGTGTGGGAGGAGGTGGCTGGAGATGCCCCCTTCACCTCCTCACGTGCGGATTTGCTGGGTGGCTGTCATCCTGGCTTTCTGTGGGCTGCACCGTTACGTGTCCCAGCCCGCCGTGCCTGCGGACTCGGGCTGTCTCTTTGTGCAGACTGCCACAGAGGGCAACGCACGCTCACACAGAAACCTTGCTTTCGTTCTTGTGCTTTTGTTCCTCTGGTCTCAAACGTGAACGTATCTGCTTGCTCTGTTGTATGGAAAAAAAAAAACCCAAACCTAACTATTTCCTGAGTTAGAAGTCTGAAGAGACACGGGCCTTTGAAACATTTTCTTGGTGTGTGGGCAAGAGCTAACAGTAACCTTGTTGTAACGTACATAACCCATTCTGCTGATACTCAGATTGCAAACTCTTTTGGCTGCTTGCGCTCACAAATGCTTTGTCCGTTTCTGGTTTCCTTTGCATTTAGTGTGAATGTTTCTATTAATTTAAAAATTAAACCCGGTGCCTTTTTGCTGACTGTGAATTTCTTCGGGAGCACACGGGCATATATCCGCATACATATGGACAGCTCAGGAAAGAAACACTTCTGTGTTTTTATTAATAGCATTGCCTGTATGGACAATAAAATGCCCACTAAATATAGTTAATATTAAAAGCTCCCATAATGCATCTTAGATTTCAGGAATTTAGAAGCTGGCTATAAACAGTGACTTTCAATACCAAAGAGAATGTATTTTTCCTTAAGCAAAGAAAAGAAGAGTAGGTGCTGAACTGGCCATTGGTTTTCCCTCCGCCAGGAAGCCTTTCCGTAAATGTTGGGTCCGATGATGTGTTTAGCATTTCTGAATCGCTGCTGCGGTTACGAGCTCCCTCTGTTCCACACAGAGCGATGTGTTCTGGGATGCATTGCATGCTCTTCCTCTTAAACATGACATCAGGAAATTTGCAATAAAACAGGGGAGAGATGGTGTTTGTTTGGAAATAACAATGCGGGGTTAGCCTCCCGTTCCTGCTACGAAATCTTGCGCTGGGAAGAACCCTGAGCTACGTTACCGGTACGCTCCTTATGCACAGGCTGAAGGTGGGACACACCGGCTTCAGGGGGGAACGGGATGGGTCACACTGCACACAGTGATGGTGAGAGCACACACTGAATGCCAGTGCCCGGGGC
>JANHFX010001263.1:0-92484 GCA_027560015.1 Chloroceryle amazona
CAGTTGAAAGTCCAGGCTAGTTTTGAGGCAATGTACTGAAGAGGAAGCAGAAGCAGAGCAACAAACTAAACTTGGCAAGTCAAAATAACTCCTTGCTAGAGAACTGCAAGCCAGACAAATCCTAAAGATTGTGCACAACCCTGAAAGCACAGACAGAGTTTTCAGGGATGATACAACAAGAACTTGCAATTAAACACAATGCTGACCGCAAAGCACTCAACAATTCTGATTGAACGCTGTATTTCCCCCTGTTGAGGGGGTTTTTGCCTGCCTCACTGCTCTGATGTACGTCAGATAGTGCACATCACTGCTGATTGTCATTTGCATGTCACTGTGACATGTGAAGGCATTCAATAGCAGGAGTCTGAATCCCCCTGAATAGCAGTCATCTCAATCTTCAGATCACATCTCACTTTTCATCTACGAAACTGCTCCCAGTAATAAAACAACCTGACCTAAACAGCTTTGAATTTTCAAGGAATCTCGACAACCCTCTCTCCTTGATCAGGTGGCTGCTGCCCTTCTCCTTTGGTCTTTCAACAAGCAGCAAGTTGGCAGTTAGGAACTCAATACGGAAGGTGAGATTTGGAAGATGTCAGCAAAAGGCACTTGAGTGAGCAATGCATAGCAGAGCTGTGAACACCTCTTGGCCATGTCAGGTCAAAAAGATGGTACTATCTATTAAATTCCAGTTCTCTGCCTACTTTGAAACCCTCTAATTACCTTCACTTTCTGCAGATGAACAACACAAACATCAGAAAACCCAACATTTGAGCATCACTTCTCATGGGAGCTTCTATTTAAGGAGGAGAGGACAGTGAAAAAGTCCCATTTTTCCTTGTTGCCCCCCCCCCCCCTTTTGTTAGATGTTTAAATATTGGCTGCTAAGTGACACCTCCTACCAAATGAGAGGTACAGGGATCCTCTGAATTTACAAACACCAGGAGATGGGGAGGGAATCCAGACCACAGTCATCCACAGAGTGCTAAGTATCAACCTCAAGGATGCTGAACTTCAAACCAAAGCCAGGTTTTATTTGCCTGTTGACAGAATGAACGGGTTTGTTGGTCTTTCTACCCCACCTCTGAGACAGTAAAGGTCTCTTTAATCTATCAAAGGCATAACAAAAAGTAGTGGCTTAAAGCTGAAGCTAAAGAAGTCCAGGCTGCAAGTAGGGCATGCTTATTTTTTTTTATCCAGTAAAACACTGTAGTAAACCATTGACTAAACTGGCCTAGGGGATGGAGGGGATTGTGTCCTTGCACTTCCAGGCTGTTGGAAATTTAGAAGATGCTCTGAAGGGAAGAAGCTAGGCTGCCTTTGAAATCACCCTTTCCCAAGTAGCTGACACAGCACCAAAACCCCATTCCCTCGTTTCCTTCCAGTAGGTGCCAAAAGCCTCTGGATGGAACAGAAGGAACTTTCCACAGCAAGAGGTTGGGAGATCTTTCTCTCTCCACCTCCTTCCCCCTTCCATGAATAACGTCAGCTATTGACCTTTTCAAACACAGTGCTTGCTGTGAAATATTACGTTACAATTAGCACCAGCACCAGTGGAGGAAGGGGCTGGGGAGAAGTCTCAGGGCTGCTCGTGTGCCAGATAAAAGGCTCTCTGATTGTAACAACCTACGAGGAAATTTTATGGCCATATCTCTGGCATTTAAAATTAATATAGTTATTAAGAGAGATATTGTTTTACGGCATAATGGCTTTTTAACAAGGTGAATGCCATGAACTCCTGCCTCAGAAGAGACAAGGAAAAAAAGGAGTATGGGGGTCACCATGCATTTGTGCCTCTTGAAAGAGATCATCAGTGACAGAGGAGCTTTAAGGACCAGTTGTAGCCTGCAATGAGACTGGACTCTAATTTATGTCACTTCTGTGTTATTAACCCTCCGACTGTGCACAGAGGTCCCCAAAGAGCAGAGAAATAGGACAGATTTAGCCCAAAGATGCTTCCATCGCAGTGCGATGACAGGCTGGTGATGGACTACTCCAGGGCCAATAAGCTGTAGTATCATCTGTGCTTTCAGTCCTCTCCTGCCCTTGTTTCCTCAGCTATTCAAAAGCTATCTCAGTATAAAATGGTACTTTCCTCTCTGAACAGTTTCTGCCTCGGGCTCCAAAAAGCACCCCTGGAGCTAGGGCACAGATGAGGAGCCTGCATTGACTTTAACTCATTGAACTTTATTGCTACATTTAACCAGGTTATGTTGTTGTTCGGGTTTTTTCCTTTTGGTAGAATAGATCAATGAATCAAGAAGCGAGAGACTAATTTTGCTGCTAGATGGCTGCTAAAACATGTTTTGCAGAGCCACTAGATTCAATTCTCCTAACCCAGGCATGGTCTATTCACAACGGTGTCCCTAAAAAATGCCACAGACTTTTGCTTTTTTCAGAGGCTACAGTGGTATCAAGATTTTGAATTTCTGGCTGCAGAAACTGTCTGCATTTTGAGAACATCACCTTCAGGAGGCTGGATTCTCTCCTTGCTTACACCAGTTCAGACTTGGATTAGTTTTGCTACAAGCAGGATGCTTTCAAACCAGGGTGTAACTACATTCCTTGTTATGTAGAGAGTATTGCCAGAGTATTGTGCAACGTTTATTTGGTAGAAGCCATCCTGCAGAGCAGGAAGGTCTGTCTCTCGCAGACTACTGAGCTCCTAAGCCCTGGAATCCCAGCTCCTAGATGCATTGGATGCTTTTATCTGCTACAATGCAATTTGTTGGACTGCAACCGTTTAACCAGGCAGTCTGCCTCACGCTGTAACAGCAACCACATTATCTGCAACATCACAAATCCTTACCTCATCTGCAATCTAGCCCAGCAAAGGACATGGCTCATCAACTAAATCATTAATAAAAGTATTGAATAGCTGTAGACCAAAATAATCCCCCCCTGGGGAACCTGCTTGAAACAACCTTCTTCACTGATACTGCTCCTTGAGCAACTGCATTTTGGGCTCTGTAGCCGAGCCACGCTCTCATCCATCTAGCACGCACCCAATTAATTCCACCTCATGAGAGTTTTTCTTAAACAAAATGTCAGGTGGTACCAAGTCAAATGCCTTGGAGGAAACTAAGGATATGGTACCAACACTGCTGCCTGGATCAGCCAGATCCATACACCTGTCACAAAAGACATCATGCCTGATGAGACCGACCTCGGAGGACACTGTGCTGACTCACATTAATTTTATTTTTATCCTCTGATACGTTCCTGCTGAAATATCAGATCAGCCACTCCTCTGTGCAACACAGGTTTGACCTCAGACTGCTTCTTCTCTCACCATCTGCCTTGCCTCTTTTTACCCTTATTTAGATCTTGCAAATCTCAGGAGGAGTTGGCAGAATGTTTCCGAGCAAGGACTGGGAAGGGAATTCATCTCCAGCTCGTCTAGAAGCTGTAGAACCACACGGACACGTGCCATGCTCACACATACATACCTCATCTTTCAAAAGGCCTTATTAGCTAATGTAGCAATATGGCTTCTAGACACTAGAGCTGGCTTGTGTCCAGCCAGATCAGAACAAGGGCAGAATGAGCTCATGTCTGTCTGTACCCATCTACGTAGATGTTCCCGTAAAGGGGCAAGAATTTAAATTAACACCTTGGTTCCTACGTAGGTTTCAATGCCTTCATTTTGCACGTCTCTGGGAGAAGAGTAAAGCCATACGTACAACCCAGCTAGAGGGCAGGTACACCTCCAGATGGACAGGAAAGGCATTTTTTGGATCATTTAGGTACTGTGACATACAAACCGATGTACAAAATCATCAGCATACTGTCTACAGTCTAAGTACAATAGTACATGGACAAAAATGTCAGCATTGAGATAGTATGAAGCAGGTGACACAAACGACTCTTCAGCTATGGGGGCTAAACTATTTTGATTCTTTTGTCCCTGCATTTCATACTCAGACCATTTGTGGAGGCAGCCAAATGTAACTTCACTTTAGCTATGACTGGGGAAGGAGGAAGGTGCCTCTATTCCAGACTTCTGAAATCTCTTATAAGTTGCTGCTGTTCCTTCTTAAAATTGAAGGTGCTTCTCTAAACTCCACAGAAAGGCAGCCAGCCAGCCAAAAACTCGAGAATCTGGAAAGAAATGTTATTTCCAGGCTGTACCTTGGCAGATCTCCTCCCTTTTGCGAGTGAGATCCAGCAGAGCGGGCAAACGAGCAGTTAAATTTCAGCATAATCCTACTGAGGCAAGGGGGATTATTCACCTCTCTGAAGCTAAATATGCAGCTGCCAGCCTTCAGGACCTGAGGTGTCAATGCTTCTCCATCCTGCCCCAGCAGAGCAATGTCTGCTGCAGCCTAAACGCCGCTGAGGCACTGAGCCATGCAAGACTGGCAGTGCTGTGCTAGCCCAGAACTGCAAAGCCACGCATCTCCTTGCTTTGCAGGCAGCAGGCACTCCAAAAGTCTTTGCAAGGAGAAGGAATAAATAAACTCTGAGTGACACAGGTTTTAACAACAAAATCATTCTATGGACAGAGTGTGTAATGAGTTCCAGTCAGTGCAAGTTATGGAGGAATAATTTCCTAGTACCTGGAGCTAGCAACCGCTTCACGGATGCTTTTTATTCCTAGGTTGTAAATTGATTTTATACATCATTTATCAATGGAGGCCTGGCTATATAATAGGTATATTTTAATATTTATGCCTCTCCACCCTCATGCTCAGCAAACAAATGAGGACAATAGAACATGGTTGGTGTTACAAGTCACTGGGATATCTCCACCTGCTCCTAGGTAAGGGTGATGAAGGTCTGCAAGTGACAGATAAACCCAGAGAAATTTGATTATAGGATGCATAAAGAATGACTCCTGTGTTACTGAAAGGGGATTAAAGAAATGCTGAGGGCCTAAGTTCTCTGCTACATTTCCATATACTGCCTTTATAAACCAAAGGCACCAGCATCCACCGAGGGACATGCACACCCCTCGTGCCCATGAGGTGCAGATCCACCACACAGAGCTGGTGAGCTCAGCATTTCCCCAGGACCGTGCTCTGTCTTGAGGTACTGGGTGGGGGGTGTGTGTGTGGTGGCTTGGGCAATTTGGGCTGTTGCTTTGCAATGATTCCTCCAGATCACATTAAACAAACGGAGCTGAGTGCAGACAGCAGGAAAGGTATGTCCCTGCTTTGGGCAAAGGGGATGGCTTCTGCTCTGGGGACAACATCTGGCTATTCTGCAGGTGTGGAAGGATAGGTAGGAAACTGCCCTTGCATCACCTCGAAACACTGACCCGTCCTTCTTTCCTTGCTTACCCATCTCTAGATTTCAGTTTCAGTGGTTTACCTGCTGGGAAGCAGCTATTCCGAATGTTTTCCAAAACATTTCATGTTTCTGTCTCTTTTCATCAAAACTCCAAGTAAAACCTCTGACATGCTTCTTGTTCGTGCTTGGGCTATCAGCTATATTACAGTACACTCAACTAGGACTCCTGCAGAAAGATCTTGTGCTAAACCCCAGTGCTCCAGGGATGAAACATTAATATTCAGCAGAGAAACTAGGAAAATACATTTACTCCCTACTCACAGCTAAAGCTGTTCTTCAGGCAGCTACATAATCTGTGGACACTGTGCTATTTTACTTCCAGAAATGAGATGAATACTCAGAGCTTTCATGCTGGTTCTGCTTGAAGAAAGCCAGACTTAATTCATGGTCATGTAAGCCAGAACCATATTCTCAGGCTGCTACAAAAAAAAACCCAGCAAACCAAACCAAACCAAACCAACCAAACCCCTGTGCTCTGTCCTTTAGTGTGTGGATGCACCCCTCCAGAGCCATAAACTGAGGGAGTTACAATCCACAGCTTTCAACTGCAATAATTATCTCTCCATTATTGATGCTGATTAGCTAGACAGACTCTCAGCTATGTTAAATACCCTAATTGTTTATAGATGCGGATACAATCAGGACATAGCACAACCTCAGCCAACAACAGCAAAACAACAGCACCTAAAGTCCACGCCTCTATTTTCCTTCCCCCATGCTCGTGAACTTTGACGGCAAATAACACTATCTTGTTAACAGTTTGCAGCCTCACTTCACTGGGTATCTGAAAGTGCCTTCCCAGCTGCCCTGCGGCAGTTTGCCCTGGGAAAAGAAATCAACAGAGGAGCGAGGTGACCTGATCAAAAACTGCACAGCAGACCACACCTCTTGAACCCTTCTTGCTTCTGCTTTAACCAGGAACACAAGAGCCCTTTTTCAAGGGCATGCAGGAGCTCGGAACCTGTGCCTTGCAGGCCAAAACAGAGCTGAAAGTTGTAGCTCCATTGCTAGAGCTCAATGCATTACTGTGCGCCAGTCATGCGTGCTCTTAGCTTGCAGCAAGTGCAGTCAGTGAGGCTTAACTTCACATGCATTCCTTAAAAGATTAGCCACCAATTTATCTGCCTCTACAACTGGCAGTCGAGAGGTTGTTGGCTCAGGATGGGGTGGAGTGAAGGCTGGAGAGTGGAGGACAGCAATGGTTAACCAGGCAAGTAAACAACCTCAGCCTGACAGCTTACCATAACTTCATTGTCTATTGCCAATAAAGGAGAGCATTAGGGAAAATTCAATTGAGAGGACAAGGCATAAAGTAGGTAATGTGATGTGCTCATCACAGTCTTAAAACTCTAGGTAATGAGTATCTGATAAATGCTCTGGAGACTGGGAGCACTGATCACTGCAAGCAGGAGGCAGAAATAAACCCACCCAATAGTTCCGCTTAGCAGTGGGAAGAAGTCACCGGGATCCTGAGGCTCTGCCCCGTGAGGTGGACATCCTGATAGCATCTCTTTTTTTCCATTCTCCCTCCTATTCCTCCAAATTTTAGTGAAGTTTCCCCAATGCCTATGAATCAGAAGACCTTTGGATAGCAACATGGCTTTGCTCCATCTCTTAACCTTCTGACCATAATATTCTGTCTCCGGACGGAATCTAACTTTGCAACGTCTAAGTGGGTAGACTCTGTTTACTGCTTTTACAATGAACTAGATTTGAAGTTATTGGCTAATTAGATGACAGATAAATTCAACAGCATTTGCCTGGAATCGTCAGTGGTATTAAAACAGTACGAGGCCAGATATGACAGATGGAGCTTACTCAAGATTATATAGCTTTAAAATTTCTTTTACTTCTAATGGTCCCCTCTGAAGATTTTAGAGGCACGCAATTAACTACTCAGAACTGGAAGTCTCCCTGTCTGGTTACAAAAGTCGATGGTGGAAGTACAAAGCCCTGCCCTGTAGCACAATGACAAGCTATAATTTTGAGGACGGAGACTATTCCACACACTCCTCTTAGTGCCTCCCAAAGGAAACCACCCATCAGAAGCATGAGCTCTGAATCCCTTGCCTTCCACACAGCTCCCGCAGCAGGATGTATTAACAAGAATAATCCGGTGATGAAGACCATAGCTGAAAGAAAAGGTACGTGGAGATCTTGTTTATTCCTTTGCCATTTAGCACTCAGTGGAGATGCTGCTTTTTCAGGTTATGATATTAAGAGAAAGACCAGAAAAGTTAGCACAATTTAATATATCAAGGCAATAGTTAAATATGCAAAAGCATCACGGCAAAGAGGATTACAAAGAAGCACAGGAGGAGAAGGCAGCGTGAAGTCAGATAATTGTGAACACTACATTCTTCCTTGTACGTTCAACTTGCTGAGGAGCTTTTGGTGATGGTGGGGAAACAAGTGTTTTCAGTCTAAAAAACTTGCTTTGTCAGGCAGAAATGACTCCCTGCCTCTCCTCACCTTCCCCACAGGGACTTCCAAGGTCACTTCACAGACTTATTCAGCATGAGGGCCTCTGAACTTACTTGGCTTGACATGTCAGTTTTGTCCTACCAGGTCACAGGCCAATGTCTTGGAGGAGCTGCAGCCCGTGGCAGTGTTGGGAGACCAACCAGAAAAGGAGCGTTGGAATCACAGCTATGCCCTGAGCGACAGTGCCCTGACAAATGTCACTGCAATAGAGCTAGAACACTGTGAAGCCAGAAAGGGGAGCTAAACTGCCACAGCCCTGTCCCTCCCAGGAGCCCAGAGAGTTTATTTAGTAAGACGCATTTAACAATTTCATTTAAAGAAAAGCTGCAGTGTCGGCAGAGGAAGCTGGGCTTGAAAACTGATCCTTTTCCTACCGTCCCCTTCAGCAGCAGGGTTAACATGTGAATCAAGGTTAAGTTTGTTTTCAAACATAAGGAGGGATTTGATGGGCTTGCTTTTGTGCCTCCACCAGCACAGCTGCAGGACAGGATGCTCTATGGCTGACGTCTCACAGGCCACTCTGTGCATCTGATTTGTACTTTCCCAGAAAGAGTGAGAGGTGGAGATACTAGAGGGAAAGGAGAAGATCTGCATTTGATTCCTAGCTGTGCCATAAAGTCCTGAAAGATCCCAGGTAAGCCACTGAATTCCCTCAGGCCCTTGGCCATGAGAAAAAAAAATCAGAATTACTCTCATCCACCCTGCCCCTCGGTCACGAGGTGTTGGGGTCTGTTTGGATACAGGGCTACATGATGGAGAGATGGTGGTCACAGGAACCTGGCACTAGTGGAACATAAGTAACCATAGCAATCGAAGTCAGAACATGTATAGGGGAAAAAGAGCATCCAAAAGGCTCTACACTGCTGGCTCTGCCCACAGCTGTCTCATTCAGAGCCAGAGGCTCAAACCCCCAACACAGCGACTGGCATCAGACCAGCTGTTATCCACCCCACACCTCGACAAGCAGCGGTGGTTGCATCTTGCTGCAGAGGCCCCCACCCCTCCTGCTTTGGTTTATCACAGCACAAGCAGAAAGGCGTAAGGCAGATACAAAACTCCACAGCTCCCCTGCATCCTCTCCCTTCCTTATTACCCCCATGACCAAGCAACACCTCTCATTTCGGGGACCGAGTCCATCCCTCAACACCACGGGTGAAACACACAGCCTCCCATCATTCAAATAACCCTGCAACACAGGGGCCAGCCTAGCACCAAAACATCACTGCTTAGGATCTGTTCTCCCAATTCCTACCTCCCCTTTTTAATCCCTCAATTCCTACTAAACTCTAACTTATCCTTAGCCTGCAGGCTCTGTGGTTCCCTGGCAGCACTTAAGTCCCTTCATTTGTGAATAGACTCTTATCTGGCGGCCGTCATTGAACCATTCAGTTAACATTGCAAATACAAAGAAACATCTCTGGGATGTAAGTGTATCTCAATATTGAACACTGTGGAGAAAGGACTAATGCTAGGTGGCAGATCCTCGCACTGGGCCCTAACACTTCCTTGTGCCTTGGTTTCTTTTTTTGCCACCACTTTTCTATTCTCACACTGGATGCACAAAGCTAAATAGGTCCTGATAAATCCCAGCTTGGAGGACAGGGGGTCCTTCCTCTCCTTGCTGCACCTGTCTCTGACAACACACTTCTACATAGAAACAATTTTACTCCTAGATGGGAAACACACCCTTGCCTCGAAAGACCAACACAGCTCCCTATCAATGCATTTGTAATCTGTCACTTCATCCTCCAAATGTGTCAGTCAGCAGCAGAAGTGCCACCTGCCTCCTGTTGCTTGGGCACAAGAAGGAGGTGCAGAGGAGATCCCAGCACCCTTCTGCCCCGATTCGATTTGAGGGAGCATTAGGAGGGAGAACACCACCCTTAGAAGAGGAACAGCCTCTCCTCCTAGGGCACAGCACCTATGTTGCAGGCCTTGGTTTGAATGTCTGATTTTTGACAGAAGTGACAACAATAAATCATATACAATGCTTCCTGTCAGTAATTTACTAGTTTTAACCATCAAGATCCAAGTCCAGAGAACATGAGAATGTGAAGCGACTCCAGCTCTTCACCTCATTACCCATCCACACTGTGTACTATTATACAGACATACTTTGTACAGAACAACACAAAAAAAACCCTAAAAACCAAAACAAACTCGTCTCCACAACACTGACAATCCCAGCAGGACTTTTATCTATCACCCTATATAAAAAAAACTCTTCCCCACCAGTGACTCTAGAGACTGTGGCTTTCCAGGGGATGCCATTTCCCTTGTGAAATTGCAAGAGCAGCATTCTGCACCTTAGTCCTTACCGTCTCCGCTTCCCCATCCCATTCCCAAGTGAAAAAGAGATTAGTATTAAAAACAGTTGGTGTCCTCTGTCACCGTCCCAGCAGGCTGAGGGGTGGGTGGATGGATACAGAAGCTAAATTAGAAACACTGCCTCCGTAGCAGAAATTGGCCTGTGGGGCAGTGCACTACAGAATCTTAAATACCATTAAGCTGCTGATTGAAAAAAACTCTTCCACTACAGGAATTCAACCAGTTCTAGTGTTGGAATCAGGAACTAGCTAGCAGCAAAGTGACACTGTGATTTAGAGCCATGTCTCCTTTTGATGCTATACTGAAGGTCAGCCAGGAACCTTTGGTAAAGCACTAAAGCTTACAGCACGTGTCCGTGTGGTTGGGGGAGAAAGACACTTGCTACTTCTTGATTGCAGGGCAGAACCTCTGTGTCTAAGCTACAGGAAGAATCCCTGATAGCCTCATTCAACAAGCCCTCAGGAAAGAAATGAGGTTGAACTTTGTATTCATTGATTACGGTTTCTCC
The DNA here is from genome assembly GCA_027560015.1 of Chloroceryle amazona. Taxonomy (NCBI): domain Eukaryota; kingdom Metazoa; phylum Chordata; class Aves; order Coraciiformes; family Cerylidae; genus Chloroceryle; species Chloroceryle amazona. The sequence continues at coordinate 10,613 of JANHFX010001263.1, forward strand.
AGACCTTCCATAACACCAAAAGCTCACTTTTCACCCAATCCCTTTATCTCTGTCTTTATTTTTGTTCTTCAACTGAGCTGCCAGAAATCATTTTTCTCAGCTCATAAACACATTTCCATTTCGGAAAAGAAAGTAACCTTTGCTGCAGAATTGCTTCACCCTTCTTAGCTGTGAGAGCTCCCATTTTTCTGTTTCCACAGACAAGAATTTCCCAAGGGAGACGGAAGCTGCAGGCAGGGAAAAAGGGTTTAGTGTGCATTGCAGATTCCTCCTTCTCCCCAAAACACACTCTGCTTTGTCACCCCGTTCAGTGTTAATAAAAAAGCCTCAACAAGATGCAGCCTGAGTGACTGTTTATTGAAAGGTCATTACTGAGAAATGGTTGAGGTGGAGCACACAGGGACACGCAGGCTTCCTTTTAAATAGCACACTTTTTCTGTTTCGTAGATGGAGCAGCACAAAGGGATTAAGAAATCCCTCTAGTGTGAATCTATGCCCACCTTCCCTCTCTGAATTTACCTTCTTTCTCCTCTCTAGTGCACAGTTCTGCTAGCCTGCCTGGTTATCAATACAGCACTTTTAGATCTTGAAGTATTGACATATTTATCATCCTCTATATCAAAGGCACTTTTTCACTGCATCCCATTTTTTGATAAAGAACAATGGAGCATAGACCAATGTGAGTCACACAGAAAAGGCTCCCTTCTCTTGGATGGAAGATGCAGAGTGCCCTGTACATCTTCCCTACAGCAGCCAGACTGTGGGAATGGAAGATGCCCGCCCCTACTCCAATGCTCCTTCTGTCTGTGAAAATCTAAAGCTTTAAATCCTTGATTCTTTGTCTTCTCTTGAGAGACAGTGATAAAATGCATTCATTACCTCTACTTCAGTGGATGGAAAATGAGGAGAAAGTGGTTGTTTATTAGATGTCGAGAAATATCAAACCCTTTAAACTTGTACCCTAGAAAAAGGGGAAAAAGGGAAAAAGGTAATTTTCCAGGAAGCTCCTGTTGCTATTTGAAAAGAGAGAGTAAAAGAGACTGCTTTTATTATCTGCTTTATTGATGGTTACTTCATAACGACACAGACAAGTACATTAGTTGCTCAGCCACTTCCCTGCTGCTGCCTTTGTAAAGACAAAGGAGCAATCAAATGTATGCCTGTTTGCTAAAAGCTCAGCTCAATAGTTAACCAACAGCAGCTTTCCTGTGTCTCACTTGGGAAAATGCAGGCGTAGTGCAGAGAGTTAATGGAGATCTACATGATCCCAGACCTTAGGGCAACAGGGTTTAGGGAGAGAGGTCAACCAAGGAGGGAAAAGGGAAAGCCAGAAGTAAGTTTTCCAGGATTTCTAATCTCTTTCTGGGTTCTTGTTCATTTTAAATCTGTCAAAGGAGAACATCCTGCAAGATGGGAAGCAGAGATGGTTGTGCAGCACTGTAACCCACAAAACCAGGGAGCTAAAGCGTTAACCACAGTGCCTGTGCCTTCATTTAAGCTTGAATTCTCCAGGGCCAAGGGGATTCAGAAGCAGCATGGTCAGAGGAGAGCTGGTCCCAAATGTGATTGATAGCCTTATTTCTCAACACAGCCCAGGGTCAAGGCCAGACAGGTACCAGAGACAATGGGGGGGTAGGGGGGGGAAGGTGTGTGGATATAAAAATAAAGAGGGCTTTAGATTTGGGTCTAGAGCATTCTAGTAGGCTTGCTTCAGGATACTTCAGCATCAGCTTAAGAGGTCAGTTCTCAGACCAGAACAAAGCCAGAGGTAAATTGCAGCCCTTCCTACAGGAGATGAGCTGTGGGACCCATAACCTTAAAAGCCTTTTGGGGATCCCAAGGAGCTGGTCTGGATTTAACTCCCCGGTCTCCAACATTTGCTTTAACTGAAACCAGTAAGTAGCATCAATGTGAGCAAATGCTGGAGGAGAAGGCTCAAAAGTAGAGAATAGGAACCCTGTCTCAATCACCATCCTCCTTCAGTACCCTTTTGTGTTTTTTTCATCTTTATAAACAAATAAAAATGACTTAGAGGTTACACAGACTGTCTAGCTGGTGGCAGAAGAGCCTGCTAAGCTGATACTGCAGACATATTTGCCCAGTCAAGTGTGTAACATTGCATGGGAAGAGTAAAGGATGAGGATAGGAGAGGAGGGGCGTGGAAGGACAAGGTGATCCTCCCTCCCCACTTCCTTGGGGAGTCTGAGCTATGGCATTTGGCATGCAGACTGTAGCCCGTTAAATAAATCCAGAAGCATCTGTTTGGTGTTTGATATAGATTTTTTTGATCACCCTGTACACACTCTGATACAGTACAAAGCTTTCTTACTACCAGGCACAGACCGTTCTTAATTAAGAGGCTTAACTGTGTAGTTAGTTATACAGCACACAATGATCTCTGGACCCAGTTCTGTATCACTAGGGTACTGTTGACTTGTAACAGCAAATACTTAGAAAGATTGGAGGTCTTTTATGCACAGCTGTTTAAGGTGACTGAACAATACATCCCATGAATGTTAGAGCAACCGAGAGAAGTGATGTGGCTATTCCAATCTATTTCTAATAATCCAGAGTGGACTCTATCCTGAATATCCTGTCAAGAGGCAGAGTGCTAATATGCCAATAACCCACCACCGAGCAGGCAAAGCGGGTTGCTACTGCTATGAAGTTAGGAGCAAAGCAATCTGTGAGGAAAGGAAGGACAGGAGCACTGGGATTTCTGACACCGGGGCAGGATCCCATCCAGAAGGTCTAATGGCCATGTGAACACCTGCTTGCTTTTTTCCCTTCCAGCAATTTTGAAAGCGTTCTCTAGCTAAGAACTTCCAGCTGTCCTGCACCTTTCCAGTCCCTGCACCTATCTGAAAACAAAATGCAGTTGGTGTAGCAGGTGGTATATGCTGAGAGAGGAGTGCAACCGGTTGCTATAGTGTGGGTCACCTGTTTGATGGATTGTTTCCCACCATTATCTGCTTGACACTCGTTTACTCGAGCACAGTAAGAGTCAAGCTGTTTGTTCCCTTGCACACATTCCATCTGGCCTGACATAGCTTCAGATAGGAGGTTTGAGGAGAGGGGAGAAACATCCTCTACCAGCATGTGGGAAGGCATAAGGCATGATGATTTTCCTGTGACTGGACATGTGGAGGTAGGGGAATCTGGAAGAGAAGGAAAGAAATAGTGTAGAGCTGTCTGTGTGCATAGGGGTCTCTTCAGAGTGTGGAGTAGGAAGAAACAAAAAAAAACCCCAAGCCACATAACCATCCAATGTGTTTATTAGCAGAGGGACAGCTCTCAGTATCTATTCTTCAGAGCACTTAACTAGGAAGGCTAAGGGGCTTTGGTCTGACTTCAGAATAAACTTAATCCATTGTCTTATTCATGAAGTAACTGTCCAGACTTTCCTCTAAGAAACAGCCTCTCTGCTGACTCGGGCAGATATAGGACACCTAAGAACATGATATTATTGGCACCCTCCAGGACAAAGATGTGATCTTTGCATCTGTGTTCATATAGAGCCCAGCACAGCTATGAACCCGTGAGAAATGAAACTCTGGGTACCATCCTCTCTAAGGAAAACCAGGACTAGACAATTTCTGCTACTCATTTTGCTCAGAATAAGATTCCTTTCTTTGTTTTGGCTTCGTATTGTTCTCACATTGCTCTCTCTCTCTCTCGTTATGCTGTCTGAGTGCAGTGTCTGGCAGAGTGGCATCCTGACAGGGCATGGCAGGGCCACTGTTTCCCCACCCGCTCTGCCATTACCCACAACGTGATGGCTGCCACAGCAGGAGCTTTTTCACAGAGATGATGCATTGAAGAAAGGTTGCACAGGGAGGGAGGCAATATTACCTACCAGGTGTTACATCATTTCTGTGGTTCATGACAGTTGTTTATTGTGGTATTCAATACCTGAGACCATGGTGGCTGTTACAGATGAGAGAATATACAGCTATCCAGCTGAGAAATTGTGTCAGTACAGGAAAGAGTTGCAAACAGGAGCAAGACAACAAGGCAACAGCCTGAGTAGGAGCACCTAGAAGTTTCTACAAGTGTAAAAGCACTTTTTGTGCTAGGCACGGTACACATCTGGAGACAGAAAGAGCCTCTGCATGCAGAGCCTGCTGCCTAAAGGTAGGAGGCGAGTACAGAGGAGGCTTAAGGAATTTAGGAAAATGAGTTTAAGAGCCATGAGGCACCATTCCCTGCCACAAACACAGCCCAGCAGTCCATACAGATGCTTGCCAACATCTGGCAGCAGGCTATGCAGATGCCCCAGTGTCACACCATGTGGCAGCGGCTTGTCTGCTGCATGTCCACCACAGGTCCTCCCTGAGGCATCCTGCCAGATAACACCTCCGAAAGACCTAAGAAAATCCACTTATTCTCTCAGAGCCCTCCTCAGGGGGCCCGAGACAGAGCTCCCAGCTAAGCAACACATTCCAGACACACAACCAGCAGTGACACCAGTGACACCTGCTCCCCATCACATCCTGCCAGCGCACAGCTCTCCCTCTGCCGCGCACAGTCCTGCCCCTCAGCTGGCAGCACATGGACCAGCTTCAACAAGTCTGCGGCAGGGGAAAGAAAAGCCAGCCACCAAACCCTGGAAGCATCGAGTGCATTGCCTTGTTCAGAAGAGCTGATAAAGGGTTTAGGGAGAATGGAAGAGGAAAAAATGCCCCACAAAACACTGCAGCCCCATCTGTCTCCGACATGACCAGGTACATTGGGCGCTAAGGAGCTTGCTGTTAGATGTTTTCCCTCTGCTGATTGATAACATTTCCAGAGTGTTATTAACTACACTGGACTTTAACACTTCAGGGTGATCTATGGAGCAGCAGCAGTGTTAAAGCATTTGGCACCCCAGCTCTGGATTATAGAAAAGAGTAAAAATTGAAGCAGTTCCTCAGAGCATCACCATCTGTCAAGGTGTGTGTGTCTGTGCACCCGGGGTGGGGGTGTGAGCATGTGCATGTAATAGAAGGGAGCAGCCGAGGAAGGGCAGCTGGCTGGTGCAATGCATCACTTCTCTTAAAAATGAAAACACTTCAATTTGTTTCCAGAATCCCCAGCTGCTCACAGAAGTGAGAAATTGGGTGACCAGACTCAGAAAACTAAAAGAGGGGGGAAGAGACGGGCGATGGAAGGAGCAGAAGACATTTTCAGCACTGAAATGTCACGGGAGGAGCCCACTCAAGACACACTACTTTGGAGACCGAGGGCAGATGAGAACCTTGGTTTAAAGACAGACAATCCCCATATCCCACTATGAAAGCCACCTTGCAGCATAAGGCTAAACCTCTCTTGGAAGTTAAGCAGCTGTGGAGCTTGAAGCATCTTATCCAGCATTTCCAAAGGCCAAGGAAGGCACAGGCCAGTTTCCACTCCCAGGACCTAGGCATTAAATTTGCAGTGAGCTGCTACGTGGGGAGCTGGAGAAGACACCTGCAGAATGTGGTTGAATTATTTCCCAAGCAGTGCCTGACCTGCCACTTAGCTCTGTTCTGGAAACAGAGTTGTGATCTGTAATCACAACAGTAATTTGAAGATGAATTAATCTTATTTTAAGCAGTTCTCTCTTCTGGATCATGAGCTACATCACAGTCATATTTTCAAGATTGTCTTTTGCTGCAGCCTAAGTTTAGCAGGGTGTGAAGGAACAGAAAGACAGCCCCACACCCACTGGATATTGCTACTGCTTGACTGCTTGGTATGTAGATCCAGGGGCCTGGATCCACATCCCAGATTCTTCCCCCTTCCCCCCCTGCTGAACAATTTGCCAAACTTAAGCACTAATGGCTGAATCATTTCAGTCAACCTGAAACTGCCTTCCGTAATATTTATTTGTCAAATATTCATCCACCAAGAACACTGCCTTGTTCCAATGTCAGGGGCCTAATTAAATCATGGCATGAATTGGAAAAAGGCATTCTTCTAGCAGGGCTGAACTGACCTCCTCAACTCATTTATTCCCTGATAACCATCATATGGAAGCACTCAACACCCCTGAGGGAAAAGATGCTGCACATCCTATTGATCCCAAGCTTTTTACTGTCTTCTCAATCAGCTTTTGTATTTGCTGTCCGGCTGCATTCACAGATCACAAATTACTTGACCTGCTACGAAAATCCTCTCTCCTTCACCCACCTCTCCCAAGGAGCCACAGCTCTGAGAAATCACGAGCCTGGGCTCTGTTGTTAGAGGAGACACGGGCAAGCCACAAAGCAACACGAGGAGCCCAAAGTGGTGTTACAGAAGGTGACAGTTTCTGCTCTTGTACAGCATTTGAAAATGTGAGTAATCATCAAGGTGTCATTTCTATTCTTTCTCTGATCAAAGCAGGGAAGCAATGGACTCAAAACATCAGCTTCTGCAGGGGAAATAGGCAGAGGTGCTGAAGAACCCACAGCACTGACTGTTAGGCATCCAAAGCATTCCCCAGCTGTCAAAAGATATTTAACTCTTTATGGCCTCCTGTTCCTGGGAGCCATTAAAAAACCAAACAAACAACAGCTGCTTCCTCCTCCTCAGTATCTGGGAGGAGTAGGTTTGTTCATTATTAATTCTGTTTGGCATTTATAGCACAGGGGTACAAAATCCTGCTCCCAGACCTTGTGTTAGATGCTTAAAACTCCTAGAACAAACACATGCTTGCTAACCCAGTGCACTTACAGCCTCACAGTGGCTAACTATGGCATGATGCCATCATCTAGGAACCTTAATGCATCCAAAAGGAGTCGACGCAGGCAGAAAGTCATCGTCCCTATCTGGAGGGGGAAGAGAGACCCAGCAAAAGCCAGGCAAGTTTCCCACTCCCACGTGCCTACTTCCCAGGTTCCCTGGGTCCTGCTGTCTCCAGGAAACCACAGGCAGCTCACAGCACAATGCTGTCTTCCCACATTGCTGTCAATGCTCAAAGTCAAGCATTCTCGTGGCATGGGAAAGCAGATCCCAAAAGCCCCTGATCAAAGGGTGAGGGTGTAAAGATTGGGTAGAAGAGTGCTGAGGAGCTCAGGCCAAATTTTCAGTTATGCATGTGGAGAGGCACCGAAAACCAATTGCTCTTTCAAGTGTTCTCTCTGAGCTGAGGTCCACCTCCCATTGGGATGTGGCCACCTGATTTCCATAGGCTGCTTTGGAAATGTCATCCTCAACCACTGTGAAATGAAAAGGCCAAAGGAGAATTTCAGAAGCCTGTGGCTTAACACAAGCAAAGGGAGTTGTTGCTGCCTGTGCTTGCAGAGGATTTTGCCCTAAGAAGAGAAATATAATCTGTCCTGCAGGAGCAATGAGTCTCTTACAGGGTTCTCCTGTCTGCTCATCCATTCATTCCTCCTTCAGAGGAAAATAGGAGGATTTCTATGTTCTGCCCAAAGACATGTATGCCCTGTTCCTCTCTGCTCAGTTGGAAGCATGAAATATTTAATCAGGGGATTAGCTGAGGCTGCTACATTGCCCCTGTCCCTAGGAAAGGGAACACTTGCCACACAAGAGTGATGAACAAATTGGACAAATAATGTGGCAGGGCAAAAAAAAATCCCAGGTGCTTCTCAGTTGAAAGAATACAGCTCCCCTGCACAAAAGCTCATTAGCTTGTCTCTGCTTGGCTGGGATCCATTCTTGTAGCATAGCCCCAGAGCTTAATTCCCCACTACCCTTAACACTCTACTTATGTCCCAGTCTGAGCCTCCTGAACAGCCCAAAAGAGGACAGCCCTTGAGAATCTCTCCCAGTTTTCTTGACAAGCCAAGACAGACAGGGAAATGATTCCGGAGTCAAGCTTCTGCTGGTCTGAATGTCCATGCAGGGACAGGGGAAGGACCAAGGCCATCTTTGGATTCCAATTCATGTACCAGTGCTTCCTGGGGGACAGCACAGCATCCTGCTCTGCAGGGACACACACCAGCCACACCACAGGCAGACATGGGCCTGAAGTCACATCCAGGATGCCCACAAAGGTGAGGATCCAGAATGAAAGCTGGCATTGATGCAACAAGCTGAAAAATAAACTGAACTGCAGTGTATCACCCTTTTACCACGGCCAGCAAAAGGTCCATAGATCCAGCTGGTCCCTGTGTGCTAACTGCAATTAACTAACGTGGGGTGGGAGAAGGAAGATGCTTTATACTGGATGTGTACAAGTGTGGCCAAAGATGGCTCAAGAAACACACCTCCCTCCTTTAAAATCCTGCAGTTCTGTATCTGGCACAGAGGCATCCTTCCAATGTAACAAACGTCCCTTGGGAAGGAGGAGACAAAAAAATGGCTCTCTAGTAAAACTCCCTGTCTTTGGTTCCCTCCCTCCCCACGGTGAAGTCAATCTTTGTCTAAGTATTCCTGCACTATCTTCTCCTCTCCTTGACCCATGGCTATGCCTGGGGGAGTTTCTTCACTACTTTCTTCAGAGTCAGTTAAAAAAAGTCTTGGGAATATTCATCATTCTGACACAGCCCTTAGCTACAGCCTCTGTATAAAATCACCATCCATCTTCCCTGCTCAGAGCTGCCCTCTTCTGCGGGCTGGGGGGTCTAAATACACCACTTTAGGGAAAAAGTGAGGCCGACTCTCCTTAATTTAGAGGAGACAGAAGAGGGAGAGGGGAGATGAGCTTCCCACATCCCCTTGGGATGGGTACGTGGAGAGCTCCAGGGATGAGACAAGAGGCTGGCTCTGTTTGCAACCAATAAATCTGTTCAGATCTCAGACCAGAGAGAAGCAGATTAATGTTCCCTTTTCTTCCCCCTGTCTTTCAAAGCGCACACTATTACCTGTCCAGCTATGCTGCCACATTTATTACCTCCCTCCTGCTCCACCTAATCCTTGGTCACCTGGGCTCTCCCACCTCTCCAGAGATAAGCAGCTGTAAAATGACTGGTTTACCCTAATGGGAAACTATTAGGGGATTAAGCACAGCAGATGCTGGAGAGACCTTCACACTGCTCGGCAGATTTACCTGTGGAAGTGGAAATATTCACAAACATATGGACATAAAAAACACCCCACCAACACACCCATAAAAAACACCAAACAAAACCCAAAATCCCAAGCCCACACACTATTTTCCATACATTGGAAGAGGAATCTTCATTGTGCCATTTTGGCACCTGCGTCCTCTTTCCCCACACTCAGCATGGAACGCAGAGTGTACCGAAAGCACTCCTGCTCTGGAAAGAAGAGACTTCTTCCCTCTCTGAAAATAAAGTGCCACCAACTGAGCAGAGTGACATCCTCTCTCCTGACCAGGGGTTGAGGGTGAGGGCTGGTTCATCTTGGCACAAGGCAAAGGGATGCACTTTCTCAAACAGCATCAGCTTTCACAGTCTTCACGTGCGATCCAGTGACCCGGTGAAACCAGCTCTACCCTCTGGAGCATCCTTAGGCCAAGGGAACCACACAACCATCATCGACTCAGTGCCACAGAATGCCCACCTGAGAACATCAATTCACACTCCCAGGCCAAGGCAGCCAACACCATAACACACCCATGCAGCCAGTTCACCAGTAGATGAACATGGAACTGGCATCAGCCCACTTTTCAACCAGAAGATATATGCTGCAGTGCAAAGATCAAATCACTTCTGGTCAACTGCCAGCTTTTACCTAAACTACATAATATTTCCTGCACATAACCCAACCTCCAGGTGTAGCCAGAGAAGGCAGCTCATCAGGAATTGCAGCAAAGCCCTCTGGCAACCCCACTAATAAAATACCTTCTCCGTCTCATGGAGCAATTGGGAGCCAAAAGGTCCCTGCCTCTTGTGCTCAGTGCTCTTTACTTCCTTCATTTCCATCCTCCTTATCTTATCTCTCCCTCCCTGCCCTGCTGTCCCCCTGCCATCAGCCCTAGCTGTTCCACTGCACGCCAGTTCCTGGGGCCAGTACCACAGCCTGGTGAATTTGGTGCTTGTAGATAAGATTTGTTGTTACAGCCTTTGCACGGGATGCACTAACTGACATTTTGGACAGAACGTCCCAAAACACAAGCAGCACCTTGGATTCCAACACGAGTGGCAATCCCCTGCAGAAGCTCCTGGAACCAAGGCCATTAAAAACTCGCTGGATTTTGCTGAACCACAGCAGTTCTCGATTTGCTTGTCCTAGCCCACCCACTCCATGCTTCATTTTCTACATTACGTTATTCCAAGAGCATATAGTTGAGATCAGGGTTAATGAGCCAGGGGAAACAAAGCCTAGGACAAGTCACTCCTCTACGCTAGAGTGCACAAAGCCAAGCAGATGAGGTAACCTTAGGACAGAAGGAGAAACAGGGACAGAGAAAGTGCCTCATCTGATTAGCAGCCCTCTGTCCAGGGGAGAGTTAGACAGGGAAATTCTCTTCAGGTTCTTGTACTGTGGTTAATCTTTAACATCAACACCTAAAACGCTCCCAACGATCCTTACACCCAGGCATGGATCATACTGTCTGGTCACAAAAAAAGAAATCCACCTACGAGACAGGGACAGGAGAATAGAGGCACAGCAAGAGCTGGAAGTCTGGTTAGACACTGTACCAAAAGACAAGACAAAAAAGGCAGCTAAGCTGCTTTCCAATACTGTGCAACATGGTTCCTCACACACTACAGAGGATGGAACAGAAAAGCAACTGTAGCGAAAGCTGCCCAGTGAAAGAAAAGTTTTTTCTCCTTCTTTCTCTAAGCCTTTACGGAGTTATGCAAGTTGACTTTATCTATCGCAAATCCTTCTTTCTGTTGTCAGCACTTGGAAAGTTAAAGTCCTTAATTCTCCTACACACACTACCGGCTAGGTTGGGTAATACCTGTTTTATCCTTCCTATAATGAATCTCATCACTTCCCTGGGCTGCCATGGCTTTTGATTCCAGCCTAAAACCCTACCTCGTTTTCTGTCAGCTCAGACATTCACCCTCGTCTGGCCAAGCAGGTTGTTTTTCTTTCTTATCTGTGATTTTTTTTCTTTTGTTATTCTGGATTCGCTTAGTTTTGCCACATACTGAAATGACACTGGGATTTCATAACAGCCCAGTGGTGCTCCTTCACCAGCCTCTCCCTGACAAAATTCCTTCACAGGAATCTACTCTGGGATGGCAGAGTAAGTCACAGGAACAGGGTAATTCTGGGGAGGAGGGTGGAGGACATTTAGAACTTTTCCTCTTCATGCTCTTTGCTCCGTAGAGCACAGTGGCTGTCTGCTCTGCGGACCTACCGCAGCTGCCAATTCCTTGGGCACTGCTCCTCGCTTGCAGTTTGAGCTGGCGTCGTGCTGAGGTTCAGCTATTTCGCACAGCTCAGGCTCCTCTCAACTGGTACAAGGGCATATTTGCGCAAAACTGAACCGTAGGCTTCCAGCTCACAGCAGGAGCTGGTGCCTGCAGGGTTTAGGTGTTTCAGGAGCAGAGCTGAAGGGCATCAGCTCTATCTCGTGTGTGTGTGCAGTGCAGACTGGGAAAAGTTTATGCACTGTCATGGTAGAGCTCAACTTGCCTGCTGTTACAGCTGTACCTTGCAAGCCACCAGCTCCCAGGGACAGCACCTTCATTGCCAGCTGACGGCAGCAAGTCAGACTGACAAGGCAGCATCCTCTATTAGAGGGAGCAGTACTTCCCCGAGGTACAGCTCAAAGAAGCAGAGCCCCAAGTGCCAAAGTGATGCTGTAGGCTCTGCAGGTCCTTCAAAAGGTCTTGACATGGCTCTTGGCTGTGGCATCTGTGTCCACAAGGTCGCTGAGGGGAGACAGCTGCACACTGCTGCTCCCAGGCTCCTTTAGGTGCCAAGCAGAGGTACAAAGAGCTAGAGAGGTCAGGCATGGGAAGAAGGAGCTACGGGGAGAAGTGCTAAAATGGAAGGCTTTCTGTACCCATCTGGGGGTGTGTGGCTGTGTAACAGCCCGAGTATATCATAGAAATTCCCTAGCGATGTCCAGCCCCAGAGGATAAGCTCTTCTGTTGACAGCAGCAGGGTTGGCATCTAGCTCACACTGTCACAGCTCAGCTGTTAGCTTTGGAGGTCACAGCTCCTCTTCCAGCAACCGAACTGGAAGTTTAGGTTAAGTTAGTCTGAGGAAAATGGCAGGAACAACAGACCCTACCACTAAACTCAGCATGGTGCTGATAACGTTACGGACGCCAGACTGACTACTGCCCTGATTACCCCATGTGCTTGCACAGGATTTCAGTGGATAAATAACAGCCATTGAAAGAAATGCTAGGTCAGTGATTAGCATTAAACCCAGGCCCATGGAGCTTATGCAGACATATACCCACTCTGAGCTCTCTGCATTATGCCTGGTCCCTTCCCCTGCATGGTTCTTTTGTAAACTACCTCTATCTCATCCATGACAGATCCCTGTTTTGGAGATAAAAACCTCTCTTCAGTGGCCATAGGCTAAACAATAGAACCTATCTGCCTTCCTGGATTCTGAAAATCTCCTCCAATGAACTTATCTGAATCTCCTCTCCCAGCATCTCAAACAGCAGCCTTTTCATTGCTTCATTTGTTTGTTTGCCTTTCAAAAGTTTAGCTGCAGAAGAGCTGAGGCCAATTTTGTTCTCAGTCACGTGGTGATAACTTGGTGGCCTGATGCATCTGCTCAGATACAGAACTGAAGCTGGCAATAAATTTCAGACATTGCCCTTGGGAACATTAAGTCTGCAGCTGAAGAGGAGAACTAATGGCAGCCATAAACATCACCCTGATGGCTAAAGGGAAGCAGCAGGATGGGAGCATTTCTATGCAGGCAAAGTCTCAGGAGATATCCCATCCGAAGCCGGCAATCGCTCCAGGCATTTTCCCCACCGGCTGCTGGGGCACCTGTGGGCCCCAGTGCCAAGCTCCCACACACTGAGCCCTAACTGCCATCAGGTCACTGGGGATGGGACTGGTGCTCTTACAATACCCTTTATGCATCAGCTGCTTGCACATCACCCAGACAGGTAACCAAGCGGGTTTGTGCTTCCACCAGTGCAAGGAGCTCCCTCCTCCTGATCCTTCCTTCCAATCCAGAGCACAGAAATGCAAGTGAGCCTTACGCTACAGGCACCAAGCCCAGGGAGCTTATTCCCTACACTGCTCCACACTGAAGTGATCTCCAGCAAAATCACTTGCACGTCCGTGCGCAGTCAGAGGCACAGTCGCACAAGAGCGGGCACCCCTCAGCTCAGAGACCCTGCGAGTGGGCTGAGGACAGGACACAAGTGGCAGAACTGGCCAACTCCATCCCTCTGCCCTACCACCATCTCACCTTGGATCTATTTATAGCTGTGATCTTTAAAGTTTTAAGTCTCTAATAATACCTCCCTTATTTCTGTGCTGCAAGCGGACACGCGCTGAACTGTCAGCTCCTACCTTGTCCTCAGAGTGCAGAGCAGGGAACACGGCCAGGTTAGGATGCAGTGACAGATGTTGCTCTGACTCACAGTAGGGGTTGGTGGTGCAAGGAGACAATTTGCTCCCACTTCACAGGGAGCAACATATTGTTCTTTTATCAGTCTATTTGTGTAAAAAGCTGAGAATTGATAAGGGAGATGAATATCTCATACTTCAGTTCCTATAGCAGCTTCTGGAGTCGTTTTACAGTTCACCTTCCCCTCCTCTTTTTTTTTTTAAGTTGCAATATGAGTTTTAGAAGATCAGCTTTTTTTTTTTTTCAACAATAAACTGAACTCATTTGTTAAAACGTCTGACTTGGAAAAAAAAAAGTGAATCTACTGAGGAAAAATGAAAAACATTCATGAGATCCAAGAAATAACAATGTCTGGAAACTAGGGAAGGAGAATGAGGGAGTGTTAACTAAAGATCACAGGCTCCAGCACAAGACATGGGGACATCCAATGCTATTCAGAGGGGAGTAATGCTCATGAGTTGGATTCGCCTGAGGTTGTAAAATTAGGAGAATTTTGTCCAATTCTTCAGCTATGTTTGTGAATGTGCACGGGCAGGGCTGCTGCTAATTTGCCAAAGCTGCTATGGGACAGTTCCAAGCACCAGGCCACAAGAGAGGACTTTGGAGGGAGACGTGCTAGTGTCTGGGCATGGACAGGGAGGACAGAATGCACACCTATGCCGTGTTACTCTGGACTGACCTATATCAGAGCTGCTTTACTTCCCTGAGGGCTTTCATATGCCTAGAGCAGCAGACTGGTACATGAGCCTCCTCTCAACTGGAAGGACACCTGCAGATTGACTGGAGCTGAACAGGGAAGAACAGACAATTCCTTTCCTAAACTTGATAGAAATTCCAGGCCTGGAAAGAACTTTCCCTATTTCCTACTCCAAATCAATGCAAACATCCACCAGGGTGTTGCTGAACTCCTCTGTTGTTGTCACCAAGTGCTGCTGCCTCCACCAACTTTCTCCCAAGAGCTGCACAGCAGTTGGAGATGGGCTCTCTCTTCTCCATCTGCCTCCCATTCTCCCTCCCTCTCACCACCAGTATGAGGGGACTACAGCATTAAACAAAGAAAGGTACCCTAAAACCTCCTATGACTAAAGGACAAGCAGTGCATCTCCATCGCTATTTAAGGTGAAATCTGTAAAGGTCAAGTTTAATATCAGGGAGATGGAGGTTTCACCTCACTGGAGGAGCTGTCAAACCTGGGCCAGGGAAGCTCTTCAAAGAAATCTTCAGTGGTCTTCACCTGGCCAAGATCCAGGGCATGCTCCACAGCCTGGCTTACACCTAAACAAGAACTGGCAGCTGATGAAAAGCTGCTGGCAGAGGACCTCAGCAAACAGGCAGAGAAAACCTTTACTCAGGGATCTAAGATAGAAGCAAGATAGATGCATTTGCTCATCTCAGGCTGGTAGATTGCACTGCCTTTGCTGACTGTTGTATTTAACGTGTGCTTCATAGTTTATAACAGTAGCTCTCCACTTGTTCATCCACCTCACTTTGTGGTTCCCCTACCCCCTCCATCCCAAAGGTCCATCCTGACCAATCCTTTCTCTGTTGGCAATCACTCTGCACCAGCTATTCAGGAAGTCTGAATATACTTGCCTTTGAATTCTGCATTGCTGCAGCTTCACTACTGCATCACTAAGGCAATGCCAATCGGTCCAGGTCAATAAATTAAATAAATTCCAACAGGAGATGTTGCTCTGTATGAAATTGTGCACCAGTGGGAAAGAGAACAAGAAGAACGAGCAACGCTCGCTCCTCAAGGACAGCAAGAGTACCAGCATCAGCTGGCTCAAGCTGCTGCTGGCTCTGGGTGTTAGAATCCATAAGGGCAAGGAGGGAAATCAGTAGCCTTGGCAGAGGGTGCAGGGGAGGCCAGCTGCATGCTGGAGTCCTGAGTCATCTGACACTACCACAGAACTTCGGGCTGTTGCTGTTTGAGGAGTAACCAGCAACTTCCATTAATTTTTCAAGCCTCTAAATCCAAACAAGCTGCTCCTTAGTAAAGCCTCTGAAGGATAAGTTGGTCTTGGGATTATTTCCCAGCAGCTGAGAGAGTCCATGAAACAAACACCCTGTCCTCAGCACTTGTGGGGGTGTAGGACATGAGGAGCTATTTGAAAACTTGAGCTCCCACCTTAGGAATCTGACAGAGGAAAACTTGACTTTCCCTTGGGATGAGAAAGGACAGGTTAAAGGAAGTAATCTCTCATCAAGTACTAGGTAGTAAGATTAATTTGCTCTACTAACAGAAACAACTGTAGGGCTAAAGCACTGCACTGGGACACTGGAGAGCTGTGCTCTTGTCACAGTCACAAATTCACTCTGGGACTCTGACAAGTCACTTCATTTTTCTGTAAAGCAAGCAGAATTAGTCTTATTTTCTCACTCTGCCTACCTCATTGAGCTTTCTTAGCACAGAAAATGTCCATCTCCTACCAACATGCAGATAGCACCTGAAATTAAGCGGCTTTTAGCATCAAAAGGGGGCACTACCTTCAGTCCCTGAAGAGAACAGTTGCTCAGCTGAGGGTGTCGAGCTGCTGTGCAGCGCTCAGCCCAGCACCCGGGCCCCAGATAGGAATGAAGTGTTGCTACACTGCTCTAAGACATGGGTAAAGTGAACATGGAGTGGTCTGCAAACTGGGAGGCAGCAGCAGACTAGCTCAGCCCTTACCCTCTGCAGCATAAAACCTAAGCTGTCTTTATGCCATGGCCCTCAGCCTCTACTGGTGACCATCACCAAAGTCTAGATTAGAACCAGACCCATCCCTGGGGATGCAGAGAGTTTTCTTCCCTGATCCTGCGTGCACCTGGGGTGCTACTATTGGAAAGCACAGGCTAAGACTGCAGTTAACCTGACTTCTGTAGTAATCCAGCTTTATTGACAGCCCTCATCCTCTACGGGGTAAAATTCTGCTACCCCCTTAGCAGAGGCTCCTTCAGAGCTTCATTGGCAAGTTTTCCCAAAAGCCAATATTTTCAAGAAGATCAGAGCTGACTAAGGCATCTGTAGCTAGGTCAGAAGCAGTGAAAACCACAAATGTCCATGAGATACTGGGAAGCATTCAAGTCCTGACATTCTCAGGCTGGCTTAGACATTTACTCTAGTATACTGTCTGCCCAAAGCTAGTACCAGCAGCTCTGCTAGAAGGCTCAGAAAGCCTTGCAGCAGGTGGATGGAAAATAACCTTTCCCCAGGGAAATTTTCTTCCTGACCCCGATTAATTAGAAGCTGCCTGATGCCCTGAAGCATGGAGATGAACACTACAGGCAGAAACCAAAGGTAGACAAAAGGTTGCCCAGGGGAAGCAGCAGCTACCTGCCAACTGACAAGCTGACTTGAACTGTAAACCAGCCTGCAAGGGAATCTAAAGACAGTTTAAAGAGCATTTTCCTGCTATAAAAGCAAGAAGCTTTCCTCCTTGGGAACCAACGGGTGTCTCCTGGGCTGAATTTCATTTCCACTGTAATGAAAATTAATAGTAACGGTAAAGACTAAGGCAAGAAAGCAGCTCTAGCTTCCTCCCACTCCACAGTTATGTGCTTGCCACTCTACTGCAAACCTGCTCCACTCTCAGAAAAACCAGGCAGTCGCTACATTTTAATTATGTCAGTAATACATTTGCAGCCAATATCCCCCTTGGAGTCAGCACAGTAGCCATTTAAACAAGGTCAATTTGCTTGCTGTAACATAGACCACAAAACTCAGATTACTTATTTCCAGTATGTGTTCTCTTCCAGCTAGACAACTTCCCTCCCCTGTGTCTGCTCCTCTCTTTACTGTTACCCCTCTCCTGCAACAGGAAGGCAAAGATTTCTGGCAAAACCCAAAACATGAGCAAAGAGGGATGGATAGCTCTTCCATAAAGATCATCAAAAGGTACCTCTCCAGGAGAGGTCAGGGCTTCACAGAGCAAGTCTTTGGCTTCAGGCTCAAAAGGGGGCACAGCTGTATCACTCCTAGCAGGTTTTTTTCTCAAATAGGACACAAAGTTAGAAGGGAAAGAGGGGGAAAGAAAAAAAAAAAAAGGGATTGACAGTCAAAGCATATGGATGTCAGATATATGACAGGACCTTTGTACCCGACATGCCAGGCTCCTGTCACCTGACAGTAAGAAGTCCTCCTGAGACAAACAGCTGTCATTGACTGGGGACTAAAAGTTCATTAATAAGATCATGCAATTAATAGAAGTGATACAAAGAGACTCAAACAGGAGAACTAAAACATGGATATAAGTAGAGGAAAATGTGGTTTCCAAAGAGCAGCAGGGAAATAGCTGAAGCCAAAAGGTGATTTGGAAAAAGTGGATCAAACTGAGTTTTCACCCCAAAAGGCTTGGATGGAGGGGCAAGAAATGCCAATTGATCTGCAATCCAAAATAGTTGTGGAGGAGGCATAAAGTATGATGTCAAGTAGGCTGACACCTCCTCATCCATCCTGTTTTCCAGGATGTTTCCAGGAGCATGGAAGAGCAACAACCCCAAATTTATATTTATTTAAACACAGGCACTGACAGAGTCCCCAGGAAATCAGACTTTCCCCTTCCAAGATGCGTGACTTTCCTTCCCAAGCCTCACAGCACCAGGGCAGTCTCCTCCCCAGAGGAGGTCTCTCTGGGCACCACCACACGCCAGGGATGCACTTGGCCCCGCGGGAGGCTCTGCACAGTTCCAGCTTGTGCTGCCATTCCCTCTTGCCAAAGGAATTCTGGGGGAAGGTTCTTTGTAGTATAATTTTTATTTGGTCTCCTCCACAGGGTAACATCATCAGGAGCAGACTCTGAAGACAGAAGAACTAGAAAGACAACTTGAGGGCTGATTCTTATTTAGTCTTTATTTAATTTAATATTCATGAGCAATCCCAGCAGGGGAGCTAAAAATCTTCCACTCCTAAATCAAAATGCTGTATAAGATCCCATTTAAGTTATTCTGTGGAAATAGAGTGACCTTCAGAACTGTAGTTGCTCCGTGCCATATCACATTCCATAAATCACTTGGGAATAACTACCCCGGACCCACAAACCTCATGGCTCTTCCTTGCACAGCCTATGGTCAGAAATACCACCAAGAGTTCAGATCAGGTAAGGACCTGAAACCCTAGAATTTGATTAAGGAAGAGCTTTCTACAAAGGACCATTTTATAGCCAAGACAAGGCCTGCAATGCACACAAGTAGATTGGCTTAGCTAAGGTGACTTCTCTTTCCAGACTTATGCACAGTCCAATTCCTTGAGGTATGGGCATCAAATACGCAGGTTAGTAAAGAAATTCTTCAGTGCAGGTATGCTTTTGACCAGTTTGAGTCAGAAAACTCTGCAGTGCTGCTGATTTTTCTTGAAAAGCCCTGTCAGAGGCTGGGCTTAAACATTCAGACTGTAGCAGCTCTTGCTAGAGAAGTGTCGATTTTTCAAGGGGAAGGCTGCTATGGAGCTTGTAGTTGTGTTGAAACTTGCCACCAATGCCAGCCCTAAGATTTAGAGCACGACATAATCTCTAAATCCAAAAGCTGTTCAAGAGCTGCTTGGATTTGCTTGTCAAGGAAAAGAGAGGGCATCTGCTGAAGAGGTGTGATACAAACTGCCTGGCTCTCCTCAAAGTATCAGAGGCTCGGTGCCGGTTGCAGGACAGAGGAAAGGGTCATTTACCTGAAGTGCTGACTCACACCCAGATGCTGCGAGTCACATTTCTGGCAGAGGGCAAGCTGACCTAAGTGACAGTGACCTTCATGTCCCAAATCATCTCATCTTGCTGGAAATTACAGCAGAAGGAAATCTGCAAGTCTATACACCAAAAGCAAATCTTGGGACAGCAGAGGCTGGATCTGATCATTCAGCAGCATAACCACCCATTCTATATATGATTCTACGGAACAAGGTCAATGAAGCACTTGGGAAATGATTCTGCAGTTGCACTGAAGGCAGTAGGGTCCGCTTTATTGTTTCCAGCCAAAGAACCTCTTCTGCTGAAGTGAATTCAGTGCTGCTGGTAGGGGCTGGACTGGAAATGGCTGTCCTCCAAACACAGGGAGGAAAGTCATCACCTCTCTTTGGCCAATATTCCTCCAGTCTTTTAGCAGAGATAATTGCCAACCCCTTCTGCAGAGCCACTCTCTGCTGAAACAGGGAGAGTATTGCACAGCAAGAGTCAGTCTGTGAGAAACATCTTCATATTTGGCCACTGTTTGAAAGCTGCTGCTGGATTAGGAGGATTTCAGTCTGGCAAAACACACCAGCTCTTTGCAGGAAAGAGATACCAAATGCACGTTCCATTTGGAGTCAATACAGGTCATGAAGAACTCAAGGAAGTTCCAGTGCAATGCGGACAACCAGTACAGGCTGACTCACAGCAAGTCTGTTTCCAATATCCCCACAATGATGCATGTACAGCATAGCCCATGCTACTTCTGCAAAATAAAGACTTCCCACATCTGGAACACCTCTAAGAGCTAGGATTTGAAAAGCAACAGGGCTGAAGCAGAGTTTGCCTTGATTGTTTCCCCTCTCCTTTCCCCCTGCCCCTCTGTTGTCTGCTATTCTGTTAACCCTGCAGTACATTAATACATTTTCTAGCCTGGCCTGTCTCAAAGACTTGCAATAAAGCACCTATTTCAATTTATCTACATTTTTCTTTTGCAAAACTCCTGACTATTCTTGCTGCTTGCAGCTGTTCCCCCTGAGGGGGGAAAAAAAAATAATGCTGAGTCAAATTAATTCTATCCATGTGCAGCTTTTTCCCTTTTCCCCAGCTTCTCCCGTTATACTGGTACTCACTGGGATCCTGTCAGTCCCAGGGCAGAAGGCAGGAAGACCTGTCCAGGTCATAGCAGCAATGGAAAAGGAGCAGTGCTACCAAAATGAAGGGCTCCCAGCTCAGCATGTGGTGGTCTGCCCTTTGAATGAAGACTGGCCCACGAGGTGGACTAAACAGAAAGGATTGCTACTGGAAAGATGTTTTTTTAACCTACCATCTAGAAAAACAAGTGTTTCCTTGAAGACTCCAAGATCCTTGTGCATTTCTATTACATATCCAAAGGTAATTTGTCAAGAGATAAACTTTGATGCTATAGCCAGCTCCTAGAATGGATAATTGCATTCTGTCCCCACTGTCACACTTCACTTCCCTGCTCTGAAGGTTGTCTGCCTCCCTTTCATTACCCAAGTCTAACACACTTGAACAAGTATATTCTGGACGTCAGGGTGCATTACCACGCTTTATCCAACACAAGAAAAATTAAGGCACAAAAAGATCAAGTGATGGAAGAGTTTATGCTTATCCAAAAGTCAGACCCAGGGCATCCTACATTCCCAAGGCAGCTGTGGGGTTTGGGCTCCATCGCCTCCTCACCTCACGCTGTGTTTCAGGCCCTTAATTCCAGTCCCTCTCACTGAAACTCCTCCTTGTCCCAGGGCACCTACTCAGTGCTGCTGGGCTGGCTCTTCCCACTCTCCCTCTGCAGCCAGGACCAAGTTCCCTCTTGGTCACACAGCTCCCTATGCCTCTGGGGCTGCTGCCTCTCGGTCAGCCACAAAAAGCCCCACCAGCACCGGGCATTACAGGAGTGAAGCTAATCAATACTCAAGGAACATATTAAGGGGACTGGTTTTCAGCCATCAATCAGTACCATTTACACGAGAACTGTCAGGCTGCAAATAGAAAAATAGGTGATGTGAAACAATCCTGTCTGAAGGTTTTTAGCAGTCTTTACAAATTGCTGTGGTGAATAACTTGTTGCCTGTATTTATCCCTTTTCAAATTGTCTCTTAGCTACAGCCATCCATCTTCATTCCTCTCCTCTTGCTCCAGACATTCTCAGCTGCTACCTCATTATTTTACATTTGTACACTGCCTCTTGGCTGTGCCTTGCTAGGATACATAGAGCAGTCTCGGGAGGAGAGATTCATCCCTGGGGCAGTGCCACTGGCTTCAGGATGAATCCAGCATGGCCTTTCACACATTTCCCCACATCTCTCCAACTGAGACAGCCCATTTGCAAGAGATCAAAGCATTGGCACCAGGACACCTGGGTCCCAGCCAGGACAGTGCTACTAACAGCCTTGGAAAGCAAAGTGCCTGCTCTGTAAAAAGGTTGTTTTACAGGGCACGTGGTGGGGCTTCACTGAAGCACTTTTACACCGATAGGCTCAAAGATGTTTGAGTCGGGTCAGATTTTAGCAAGCCTGAGTTTACCCTTGCACAAGAGAGCCAGCTCAGTGCGTCACAGCAGTGACAAGTCCCGCGCTTGAAGCTCAGATCTCCTTCAATTTTCAACTGCCAGCAGTACGAGGCACATGACAGTTATCCTAACAGTCCTTTGCGACAGGAGTGGCATACACAGGCCATTTTCGAAGGCAATTGCAAATCAGAGATGTCACTGAGAAACAGACACTGCCCTCAGACAAGCTTCAGCACTGTGCTCCAACGCACTCTAGAAAAGCACCAGACGTGCAGCTAGTAAAAGCCTACCCTTCTTCAGCAGGCTGGCTTAAACCAGCTCAGATGTTGTTCTGTGCAGGTTCTCTCGCTGCTCTGTATCAGAGGAGTGCAACCTTCTTCCCTTTAACCACAGGCAGACGCCTTCACCCGCTCTTCAGCGCGCTCACCACATCTCCACAGCTGTCCTGCTCATTTGAAAAACCTCATCTTCTAAATGAGACTCACTAGTTTTGCCATGCTTGAGGTTTTCTCTCCTTCATTTGCTGGTCTCAAATACATTCTATCACTCTATATTCACTGGCCAGCATCTCAAAACCACTGCTTCCCCTAATTCATACTCTGTACCGCCTCGTTTTTATTTGCCTCTGCAAAGTGTTAAGAGGATAAGGTTTGTATGAAAGATGCTATACAAAATAAACTTGTATTGTGCTATAAATCTCAGCCAAAGTGCAACTAAGATAGGTACAAAATTATAGGCTACAAGTAGGTGGTTTGAAAGTGCGTACTTATGTAGGAGGGAAGAATGATTCCCTTCACAACAACCATCGCTGGGGAAAACTGTAGATTGTATTATTCAAGTGGTCAGGCTAGAGGGCTCATCACTTCAAATCTGTAACTCAAAATGTCAGGTTTTCTTAAAAGAATATTGACAGGCTCAAGCCCCCAAAGCCCTGGAGACTCTGCACGTGTCTCTGGAGAGGGCCCTGCTACTTAAGACAAAACAGCAGAGAAACCACTTGGTCAAGGGCAGCACGAATCAGTGGCAGCAGCAGGACAGACCCAGGGACTCAACTGCTTGTCCAGAGAAAGAAAAACAAGGACAATTAGAAGCAGGTCCTGGGTAGGTGCACGGGGGAGGAAGAGCAAAGTTTTGCAAGGGGGGCAGCCTTGGGGGAAAGGAGCTTTCTTTCTCAAAGGCAAGAGGAGAAAGGAACACTGAAACAGCCCTAAGGGCTTTGCTGTCTATTTCCCAGCAAAGGGATGTGTCAAGGCTCCATCTTGCAGCCTCCTGGGCCAGTTTTTCTCCCCTGAGGGCACACCTCACTTCAAGGCCCCCATCCTCCCCAGCTTACTGAATAATGAGATACACAGTCAGTCTTTCTTGCCCCTTTTCTCTTTGGCTTTACAGAAAGCCAGAACCCACTCGGATATCAGTATTGTGGGCCACATTCCTCAGTTTCACCTCAAACTTATTCGGATTTCTT
The DNA here is from genome assembly GCA_027560015.1 of Chloroceryle amazona. Taxonomy (NCBI): domain Eukaryota; kingdom Metazoa; phylum Chordata; class Aves; order Coraciiformes; family Cerylidae; genus Chloroceryle; species Chloroceryle amazona. Next base: position 33,628 of record JANHFX010001263.1, read on the forward strand.
CTTGCAGAGACAATCTTGACTTCCCAAGTAAAGTGATAAGGGGTTGAACACCTACACCTGGTGCCTAGAGTGGCCCCAGGATTTCTGTGCTATAATAAGAGATTGGGTTATTAAGAAGAAATTAAATTGATAAATAATCATGATAAAACCCCCACAACAATAAATTGAACCCAATTTATTCAACATCAGTGCTACCAGCCTGCTAACAAACAACCCCAAGAGCTCTCTTCTCCAAACCAGGGCCTGCCTCTTGCATTATGTAACATCTCTCCACCTAGAATATTCCCCAAGCTGAAGAGCTGTTCATACAATAGATGAATGCTCCGTCTGGACACTTATTTTTATTATGTTTAATTCCCTTTATCCACTGCTAATTTCCCTTTTGCTGTATGCCTGTCAGGAATCCATGTCTCAGCAATTCACTGAGCGGAGCAGCCTGAGCATATATCAGGCTTCATAAATAGCACCCCAGTGGTTCAGGCTTGCTGACAGAGCTGCCAAGCCATACTGATCTACTGTGATCTGCCTTGAGAGGCACGGTCCTCCGGGGTCAGACAGGGTAACAATCTTCCAGCTCTACTTCCCTCTTTGCTCCCCACTACCTTCCCCCGTAAGTCTCTCCCCGCTGCCCTCCCTTTCTGGCACTACTACAATTATACGGTAGCCACACCAGACCCCTGGCAACAGTCGGAAAACACCGGGTGTGCTGAGTGCCGGGGAAGGATTTGCTCCGACAGCCTCCAAAAATAGATGGCAATAGGGGAGGGTGAAGAGGGGTTGTGACCTGCTGCTTCGTACAAGGGGAGAGATGCGCAGAAGGACGAAAGGACTCGCCCCTTGGCGCTCGGAGTTTACAGGCTGCCAGCTGATTCTCAGCCTTTAGGCACACAACAAACCTTGCCAGCAGGGGAAGCAGGAGCATCAGCCTTCCGAGGCAGGCTGGCAGCACCACACCGAATAATCCCATGGAGGTTACGCAGAAGGTCACGATAAAAACCTTCCCAATGGGAGCGAGAGATCAGCAGAGCTCATCTGCCAGCCTGACGCCTAGGACTGTCACCACAAGGATTACTGTTCACCTCACAGCTCGAGTCTCAATCTCCCCCAAATGGAAGCTAAAATAGGTTAGCACATGAAAGCAAAGAGTACCAGAATTTGAGCTCTGTGCAGAGTCATTTTAATATGTTAGCCAAAACCAAAGCATCTAAAATTTATTTTCATGCTTATGGAAAGAATCTGTCCTTGTTTCCCATGGAAATGATCCCCTCCCCCTCACGTTTCAAGCCCTGTATGTGTAATATCATCATTTGGGGTTGAGCAAAACGTTTGTCTTTCTGCTGAAAACTATTAGGCCAACGTGGCATGAACTCATGAGTAAAATCTAGGCAACAAAAAAAAGCAATGTATTTTCCAGCAGAGGAAAAAAAATATTCAGCCTCCTCCATTCCTTAAATCAGTTCTAATTATGAGAGTAAAAGAATCAGAGATGCCCTCGGAGATGGCAAAAAGAATGTTACTCTCAATACAGAAAGAGAACAGTCGAAAATAAAGCAAAAAGTCTTCCTGGATAGGCAGCCCACAGAGATGTCTGGCATAGATTTAGCTTTATAACATCAAGGGAAAGTTATTTCTGCCCTTTTCCGAGAGTCATGTGTGTAAAACAACAACTGCCCTTCCCAGCCACATCCTTTCCTATTTCCTCCAGCACTTGTGAGGGAGTCCTCTCCCTCTCTTTAAATGCCAGGACAGCCAAACACACCTATGTAAAAACAGAAACCTCTGCTTTCTTCAACCACAGCTTATAAAGCTACATAATGACAAGGACGAAAAACACTTGACCAAGTTGAGAATTTGGTTTTGATCTTATCTAGAAATTCTGCCCTAGGCCATCACTTCAACTGGGTTGGGATTTTGGAGAGTTTTTTTAGATTCTTCCTGTCTTCCCATAATTACATTTCAAGTTTCCCCTTGACAAAGGAGGAGACCCCGTCTCACTGTTCCTGCTAAAGCAGAAATTTCAATTAAATAGAGCAAAAAGCCCAACAAGGCCATCAAAATATGGAAGTGATTAAAGTTTACAGCCATTAGATAGACAGTCACTATGTGCTACTGATTTATTTTGCCTTTCCCAAATCAATTTCCAAGTGATCATAAACATGATCTCACATCTGGCATTGGTTTCAGAGATCCACATCAGCCATTTGGAAAAAAGTCTGTTATCCCACTGCATTCACAACAAGAAGACACGCTCACCAGTCAAGATGAATACTGAACCATCAGAGAACACGAGAACCTAACCAGGTAGGTGGATTTTTTCCACACTTTTAAGATGAACTAGACAACTCCTCGGAGTGTCCTTAACAGTGGAGGGAAAGCAGGCACAGAGCCCAGGGCAGACAGCACAAGACACCCCGATCTCACAGGTCTGAGATAAGAGCACGGGAATACCTTGGCTTTGCCAGCCTTTATAAAAATCTTCATTTCTGGCCAGGGAGACCACTGCTTGGCTGGGCTCCAGCCAGCCAGAAGCCATATAACACCCCTGAAGTGTGTTACTAGCTATAAAATACAGATCTATCTGCCCCAGACCTGACCACCGTAGCTGGCAAGAGACAGGCAGACGATAAAAGGAAGATAAATACTGCACAACTGGACATCCCTTCTTTAGGTTTGTTTTTGGGGAAGACACCAGAGCAGGTTTGGAGAGTCACATTTTGTTTCTCTGTGGAGAGTGAAGCTGAAGCATCACCAAACTGCAGCCCTTGCCCGGCCCTTACCAAGTCACCTCTCCCTCCTTGTGACCGTGGGACATTCCAGGCACACAGGATGACACAGGGGAAGGTAAAATGTTTTCTGACCAAAAAAAAAAAAATCCAACTTCTTTTGCAGAATCTCACTAGAAAATAAATTATTTCAGGACAATCATTTACCTCCAAGGAAAGGAGTTACTGAATTTTTATAACTAGCAGAAATATTTTTACTACGTGTAAGAGAAAATACAGCATACTGGTGGTTGCACAGGTTGGAAAAAAGTTACTTCCTTCTTCCTCAGCAGCCTAAAAACTGGCAATTAGGAAATCAGAATGAAAACGTGATCAAGCTTCACAGGCAGAGCTACAATACAGCGACAGCACCAATGGAAAAATACAAGCAGCAAGAAGGACAATAATATTTACAGAACGCAGACACATCAGGTAAATATTGCTATCCATTATAAGCTGTATACATCTTAAGTGTTTTCAGTCCTACTCCCACTGTAATTATTTGTACTGAGCTGAATGCAATGGGTCTTGGAAAAAGGCATTGTGCAAACAAATACTCTACAAAAAGGTTAAACAGGAAAATTTTAAGACAACAGACTGTCAGGCAGAAGTGCGTTGAGTCAATGAGATGCCCCTGCTCAGTGCACTCCAAATTAACTCGCCCCTTAGCAAAAGTTTGTATCTATCAACACTTTGACTTTATGGTCACTTCCCAAAGCATTAAATCAAGGTCTGAGTGTTGTCATCCCCAGCACATTGCTAACACAGCAACGAGCTCATCTCCAGCCAAATAGCATAAGCAGCCAGATGGGCAGAGAGGGAAGATTCTGCAGAAAAGCAAATCAAGAAGGAACAGTTTGGTGCTCAGTTACAGCCTGCAAAGCCTGTGGTTTCATTTATTCCCTTTAATTGTTGGCCTTAGAAGAAAGAAAGGAGAGGAAAGAAGGGAACTAACAAAGTCTCCTGGCTGGTGTGCAGACTTTGATGGGTAACCTGACCAAAGGGGACCAAAAAATAATTAAATGCAGCAGTGGAAAATACCTTATGGTCAACATAAGCAGATGCTGCCTCAAAGTTTGCTCTTTTCCATAGCAGTGATGCATTCTGCCACTATTCTGTGCGGCTTCAGTCAATCAATACAGGAAGCTGTACGGAGAGCAGAGCTGATGTGATCACATCAGAGCTGTCTATAATAGTTAACGTGACACTCCGTGAACACAGCGATGCCCCGATGTAAGTGGTTTACTGCCATATAACTTTTGGGGGAAAGACATAGTGTGCCCTCTCATCACCTAAGCAGTCTTGAAAAGGTCTCACTCTTCACTTGAGAGAAAAAGCTGGGTCATTTCATTAGCTGCCTTGATACTTTCACTGAACTCTTCCAAAAATTCAGTCCAAGGGAAGAACGAAGCTACAACAGGCAGTGAAATATCACAGCAAGGTGCTTCCCTTAGTAACTATTACAACAGCAAAAAAGCATTGCCTGGGTAACTGGATCACTGAATCCACATCCAGACAACATAACAGGCTCGTCTTGAGAAAAATACCCCGTTCCTTTAGGTCATTTTTGTTGTTTTGTTTAAGAGCAGGAGAAAAAATGATTGAAAGCAAGGCTTGATACTGAGCTATTTTGTTTTCTTTATTTGCTGTTGAAGTAGAGGAGGGTTGAGTTCAGCATTTGTTTTACAAGGCCACGACCAGACACGACTGGCTTTATATGTTTCCATAGGCAGTGTGTCATGAAAGCTTCGCTGCTGGTTCGGTAAGGGTATCTGTGAGCATGCTAATAAAGTGTGGGCACGTATGCAGATGGAGACACCGAAAACCAGCAGACAAATGAACTCCCTGGGAGTAGCACTGCAAGTCAATCTCCTTTCACCTTATGCCTCATTAGAAGAGAGTTTCTCCCGTGCCTGAACTAGGATTTGATATTAGCTTTCAATTACCTAGTGTACATTTTAAACACTTCCTCAATTACCTTTTCCACCTCTCTCCCATTACAGTCCCACAATCGATAAGTGGGATATAGTCCTTTCCCAAACTCCAGTGGAATATAAAAAGCCATCTAGGTAATAACACCAGCCTGTCTGTAATCCCAGGGAAAGGGGACAGGTTTTTCTTACCCTTTAATGTCACCCCCCGCCCCCCAAGCTGAGCTTGCTTTGGTTGCTGGACTTTACTTCAGTTCACTAATGATTATTACCTCCTCTAGCAATAAATAGAAAGACTCTGGCTTGATTCTGCAAGGATATTTATTACCCAGGGTGCCCTTTGATCCTGTTTAGTCTAATTGAGCCTGGCACACAGCTCCAGGTTGCTAATGTATTTCTACCATAAACTATATTTGCAGACAGATGGAAGTTACATGATTGCCTCCTTTCACTGCTATTAGTGAAGCAGTCAGCTCCTTACTTTACTTACAATTTAATTACGAGGCATATGGAAATGTCGGGAACACTGAAGCCAAGGCCCTTGCACAGGTTTCAGTGCTTGTTCTTTCGCCTGCAAGCCACCTCTAGCTCTGTTTCAAAGACTCTAATAACTCCTGAAACAGAGCCTCTTCAACAGCATTCAGAAACAGAGATCCCTTTGCGAGCCACACGAGGCTGGACCGCTGCCTCGAGTAAGATGCTCTGAGTTTGGGGGAATTCAGCACGGTGGAGAAAGCAGCACCTGGCAAAACACCTCCTGCATTTCCACTGCTACAGAGCGAGGAAGAGAGGCTTTTCTGGTGACAGCTGATCCCCATACCAAGATCTCTAGCAGCTCAGAGACATGCCCCAGCCATCATTAGACTAGTTAGCTCGGGCAAGGATCTTCACATAGCTGGAGGTACTTAGCCCTCATCAGCTAATCGCCTGAGCATCCATTCAACAGCTCTCTGAAATGTCAGAGTTCTAATAAAAATCAGGATGCTTCAACTCCTGCCTGTTTTTAAATATCAAGATGCCATTAGCTGTGCTTGCTGCCCTCTAGGAAGTAAATGGAGGGAACAATGGCAATTCCTGGGCTCTTTGAATCTGTCTTTAACCTTCCTCCCCTCTACATTCCCATGAGCTGAATGACACCGCTCTCCGGGGCTCCCACTCTGCAAAGCAGTCAGGCACAGGCTTCAAGGTACGCTGGACCAGGAAGGGCTGGATGAGGGATGCCTTCCAACCATTATGCTTCTCAATGTGTTTTTCATCTCAAAGCAAGCTGTGCGACAACTACAGCCAAGATGCAAATAGCTTCTGGCTGGTTTAGGTGCTCCTGGTACAAGGTGAGTCTCAAAGACCTCCTTTCTCGGTGGTGACAGCAAGTTGCACTGATTTTATAGCAAAGACCCAGACAAGAATGACATGGCCTTCATCTCAGGACTCAAGGTAGATCTCAGGGAGCAGTAGCCCTTGCTAAAGGGTGTCCCTTAAAATAAGCTGCACTGCAGCTCAGCCTTTCCTGCCATGTCATTATCTCAAGTTTCCGTGTTTTATTTTACTGTTTTCAAATGGAATCCACAATAAAACAAACCCGAGTGGAAACAAACCAAAGAGAATGAGGAGGGGGAAGAGGATGGAAACGTGACATTTGTTTCCTCCCCTGAAAAGACATCTGACAAATTCTGTTTCTGAGTAAATGACAGTCATAGTCAGTGAGATAATTGAATCCCTGTCAATTAGGCAGGAAAAAAAAAATCAGATCATGCCTACACTAAGATCCCTGTAAAAATAATAATAAAAACATAATAAAAGGAACAGACAACAAAAGCAAATAAATTGTACAGACTGGTCTAAAACACCCTTGGCCTGACCTAACCCAAGACTGAGTTATATTGCACCGTGTGAAAGCACAGACACGAACCCTTTGGGAACACAGCCATCAGCTTCCCCTGCCTTGGAATCACTTCAGTGCTCCCACAGACTTCATGCACCTCCTGCAGGGCCCTGTAGAAGGCATACTACACATGAAGCAGCTTCACCTTCAGCAGGTAAAGCGAGGTGCCTAAATACCTGATAGCAAACACCACACGACATCTGGATAGCAAGTTCATTCATTTCACCTCTCCCTGTTTGCTCAGGACATGAGAAAGTTCTCACCGGCTGCCATGCTCCCTTCCCTCCAAGGCTGAAAACCAGTGAGTTAGTGCCCCATGTCCATACTGGTTAACTGGGAAATCCCACCCTATGATCTCACTGTGGCAAAAGTGCCATTGTGTTTGACAGAACAGACAACTGCTGCTGTTCGTGACAGCATCATCAAGTCTCTGTGTTCTATTCTAAACCCTGACCCCACCACGCTGGATTCTCAATAGCCGTGAGTCACCACCACCACCACCTCCCCACTGGTGGATTTTTGTCTCCTTTCCTTGTTTTTTTCTTCCATCTTTTTCACTCCTTCAGAAAAATCTCTCTCCCTCACTTGTACACTTTCCCCTTGGCTTTCCTTCCCCCCCCCAGCAGAATCCTGCACTTCTCTTTTTCCCTTTCTCAATTTCCATTCTCTGTTTCACTGACTTCAATTCAATTTAAACCAAATTGCTTTATTGGTGGCACTGAAAGACAAGGATTGCAAAAGCCATTATAAACGTGTACAATACACATTAGGTAAAAAATATTTAAGGAAGGAATACGCCAGCAAATGGAATCAATATATTCCACATGAAGCATTACCAAGAGCGAAAAAAAAAATAAGAAAAAAGGGAGTGAAGTCAAACTCTTGTTAAGTGCACCACAAGCCTACTCAAAATTCAGAGCTGATAACATGTTAGCACATAATCAGCAGCATTCCAGTTCCTGCTGCTGTGCTCACCCTGGCTCCCGTGCCCTGACTCCAGCAGCAGCTTTTCACAAATCAATGATCTCTTGCTATTTCAAGGATTCTGGGCTGAGAACTAGAGCTGTTGCCTTTGGATCTTTTCTTACTGCACTGCTGCTGATAAAGCTAGAGATCTCCATCTCTGTCACTTCTGAATCACATTTCAGAGACCAGGCAGGCAGGCACCGAGGGTGGGGAGAAGGCATTTACATAGTAATTTTAAACCCAAAAGAGGGAATAAGTCTATGGCCATTTTTAGAAGGCAGCCTTGGATCAGAGCTGCCTGCAAACATGTTGCCCTAGTTGTCTTGGAGTCTCCCCTAGAAAGTATTCGATGCCTAGGGACACTGGTGGCAGGCAAGCCTCATACCCAGAAGAGCAAGCAGATCCTTAATTACAGTCCAGGAACTGTGCAATTCCATCTTTCCTGACAGAGTCAGGAGTATTTCCCTTCTCAAACTCCTTTTAACAAAGCCCTTCTTTTTACCTTATCATCACACAGCCAGCTAGCAAACCTCTGCCCGCTGCACTTCAGAGAGTCCCCTTGAAGAAAGCAGCACACTGGGCGAGGTGTGGTGCCACTCAGCAAAAGCAAAGCTTAGAACCCGGTCCCCAGTGACCAAGGACAAAGTTTCAAAAGCTAAAAAAGCATCTGAAGTCAATGTCAACGGACAGAGCTTTTCAGAAACTACAAGGAAGCTGGAGACCAGATTAGTTAATGCAAGGCACAGCAGCTTCTCTGAAATGGACTTAATGGGGACAGAGCCAGCTATACCCTCACCGCTGGAGATTTCTGCTTCTTCCAAACCTTTTCCTTCCCTAATCCACTCTCCAGTTGCCCCACGCACGAGCACTCCAGGCAGCAGAACACACTGCAGAGCTAACGATCCTCTCTTGCTCCATTTCCCCACCAGGCTGGAGACAGTCTTGCTTTTGAGATACCAGACAGCTGGCTGTTCTCACTTCCCTTGGGACTGTAGCTGGATTATCAGCTCATCTTTGTGACAACTCCTGGGTGCCCCAAGAATCCCAATACAGACAAAATACTCTCACTTCTCAAGAAGAAATGAAGTTTTTGCTGAGGAAGTAATCAATCCGTCAGAGCGTGTTCCACTCGCTGCAGAGATTAAGAGGCCTCTGCTAATAGTTTGTTTTCCAGAACAGAACATGCCCGTGCTGCCTCCCTGCCACTGCACTGCCTTGCTCAGCCCAACGGCACTTCTGGGGCTGCCTGGAAATTGCACAGCTTTTAAAAGCACCTACAATTTCAGATTATGTGAAACACACCAGCACTTGGTTTTCCTTCTTCCCCTTTCTCAAATAGGTTTGGGGACAGGTGATAATCCCAGTGAGGAGATGATGCTGGAAACAAATGGGATGTTACTCTTGGCATTTTCCTTCGTAACCATTTTCTCACTGCATTTGAGCCGGATAAAAGTGGATTTTAAGGATCACGTGCCCAATAGCTTAGGGACCACTTGCCAAATGCAGCCTAATATTTACAGAGGCAATGGTTTCAAGACAATTCTCTCCTTTGGAGGAATGAGCGCCACAAACTATAATTATTTTTATTTTTTTTTTTAGCTCTAGAGTGAGCTAATCATTATTAATCAGAATACTTATTTCCTCCTCTGGTTTATGTATCCTTAACAGCAGATAAAATGCTTGTAAAATAGTTTCCTATTCATTATATTCTGATTGCTTTCTTCTGAAAGACTTCCTCAGACGTATCACTGTGTGGCACTCATTACCCAGACAGCTCTGGTCACTGACAAAGCTGGTAGACACTGTGCTGCTTTGCACTGGTTTGTAACGTAGCTTTTTTGCTTGCAATTTCCTATACTTGTTTCTTACTGTTCTCCCCCTAGAAGCTTCCAAATAAAAATACATTTTATAGCATACTGCAAACAAAGCACGCCCTAGAAAGGCCTCGAGTGAAATTATGGATGATGCTCTTGGTTTAAACAGCATCTTCACGGCTGCTTTTAACAGACTAATTTCTCAGCATCTGGCTGGGTACTGCTGAGCACTGCTCTGAAAGGGGGAGGGGTCACAGCCCCAGCTGCCCCAGCACTGAGGCTCCTTCATTTTTCTAAGCTTTTCCAAGATTAACTGTCCACTACCTCCCAGAAATCCTCATCCCTTACCCTCAGAGACCAGTCAGTCTGAGGTGAGGGCAGAGACCGTGCCATTGCTCAGTTCCCTTATTTTCTGGTTTGTGGCCCCAGGAGAATAGGGTCTTTCACTCTAATATATAAAGCAGGTCTCTCTTTCCTTCCCTCCCTCACTCTCACCAGCCTACAAGGCAGACAACTCCTAGGCTACCTTGCAGCAGGAGGTACCCACAATTTTTCAAGAGCACTTAAATGAAAGGCCAGAGCAGCAAGTTTCCTTAACTCCAGTGGAGAGACACCTGCACATCATACCATTAATGCCACGATCTGAGGTTTGCTTACTATCTGGCCAGAGACAAGCAGAACAACCAGTAGCAACAACTGAACTTTGGTGCTCCAGCACAGAGCCCTGTAATCTACCAGCAGTGTTCATCCTTTCTTCCAGCTGGGAGACCAGAGAGCATGCTGTGACCTACTCAGAAAGCAGAATGAATGAAGGTGTTCCTCCCACTTCTCACTTCACTACACCATGAACTTCCTAGCAAGCCCCTCCACTACAGAAGATGGAGGCAATTTCAGTCCCAGGAGACGAGGCAGTGATAGTTCTGAGAGGATTTCTACCTCTCAAGTCAAATCCCACATACGATCTGTAGCTTCTGCAGAGCTACCAAATGATAAGAACCATAGTAGAAGACAAGTCTCATAGGAAGTGATTTTAAAGTATCTTGAAATAATTCCTTCTCAAATGAAAACATAGGATAGCGTCTCCTGTCACCTGGGGGTGTGTGAAATGCAACCTTCCCAGAGATTAAGTTACTACATAGTAACAAAAGCAGGAAAAAAAACCAAACTAGGTCTGATGCATTCAAGAGAAGCCCCTGCTAAGATTCCTTCACTAAAGCAGCCCGTGTAGTTCCCAGCTCCTCGCTAGAGCTGTGCTTTAAGACAAAGCTCCAGTCCTAGAAAACCCAGAAAGAGATACGCCCTCCGATGTCAAACTGCCTTCCCTTTGTACATCATTTTTCATTGAGCTAGTTTAGAACACCAGTACCCCTCTAATTGAAGATCATTTTTTCTCCTTACCATTATCAACTGCATTGTGTTGATCACCTCTCTCTCTCACTGGCCCTTGAAATCCCCCCGTTTATTAGTGCACCTCCAGTAAGAACCATTGACTCAAGGGACTCAAGCCTACAATTCCTGTTGAAATCAGACAATATCTTTGCAAATCTGGCCTCGTATCCTGCGTTTTAAAAACTGAAAAGGGAGAAGTTCTCTGCCTAGGAAATTGTTGTAATACCAAAAAACCCCAACACAGCGACTAGGTCCTTGCTATCCAAACAACCTAAGACTAGGTAACAAAATGAAGCAATTAGAGATAATGGCCCAGCATTTATCCTTTTCACTAAAGCTCATTGAAATAAGCAGCATTATGCTGAAGGTGTATATTTAGCTTTTGGAGGGGCAGAGCAAGAAAGAGATTGGATTGTTATTCCCCAATTATCTTTCCTCCTAAGCACTGAAAGGAGTTCTTTGGAGAAGATGCACATAACGAAGTAGTGAACAGACAAGTGATGGAAAAGCAGCGAATGAGTTTGGTTTCTTGGTGTCTCAAGATGCTTCATTGTCGGGAGGTTCCAGCTCAAAGCAGATCCTACTGGAATAGTTATGGAAAGAGGCAATTTGTCCCTAAACAAAAAGGAAACCAACTGTCACAAAAGGAAAAACACATGTCCTGCCCTGGCCATACAATTGCTCCTCTGGGGAACAGGCTCTCCCAAGTCCCATATGTTTGCAGATACCCGTGTGCTCAGCCACCCTATCGCATCAGAGACCGGCTCGAGATCCACGGAGCAAGAGGAGGCTACTAAGAATAATAAAAAACATTGCACCATTCTGTAAACTCAGTGAGCTAAATGGCATTTTACAGAGGTGCTTTTAGTTCATGGATCCATAAGGTTTTGCTGCTTCTGTTCCAAATTTATACTTACCAGTATAGCTTGTAGCAATCTGGAGGGAATAAGACTTCTCAGGGATATTTTGCAACTTCCACTTAAGCTCAGTCTGTCTTTATATTCACTGTCATCTAAACTGTGAATATATTATATTTTTTTTCTTCGACTTTCCAATTTTATCATCAGTGTGTCATTTATGTGCAGTACTGCCTAGATGGGAGCCTGGGATTTTTATTTATTTCTTATTCAGAACTTCACCTTAATGTGTTCTAATACAAAACATAACAGCCATTACTGGGTTGGATAGGAAAGTTAATATTTCATTTTCTGTGTTTTATGCCCTGATGGCTTCCTACTAACAGAGGTAATTCTCACATATTTCACTGGGAAATGTAATGGGGTGGAAAGACATTCCCTAGCTCTGCAATCACTATTCTTGCCGAGACACAGATGGAATAGGGACTTGCAGAAATGCATTGGTGGTGTCTATTCTGGACAGACTTCCAGCGATTTATGTAAGATACTAATACATTTGTCAGGGAGACAACATCAGACATTTTCTTTTTCTTCTGTTTGTTCACAACACAAATGAGAGAAAAAGGAATGGATGCATTTACTGAGATACAATCTTTAAGTTAGTGGCGTGGAAAATTGCATTGATACTTCCTGAGTAAAATTATCAACTTTATTGAACAGCAGCAAAAGCTGAACATTTGCATGAGGCTTTTAAAGAGAAATCTTCATCTTCTTTCTATGACAAGTAAACCAGGAAGTAGAGCAATTTTATCTGGATGTTCTCCAAGGCATAAGAACTTAATTGGAGTCCAATTTATTTCGGGGGCAGAGAAAAACATATTGATCAAGGGCTACGTAGAAAGAAGAGATGTAAAATTGGAGACAAATTGAGCTCAACATGCTTTGAAGAATGGATTTTGAAGGTGTACAGGTCTGGAGTATGTAGTATGGTCCTTTCAGCTCTAAATTGCCAGATTGAATCTAATTCACATTGACTGGGAAACGCAAGACTATACTAGTTGTGAGCAATTCGGATGACTGATGATCTGTGGGGTTTTGTGTGTCAGTCTAAAGGCAGTCTCCCTGTAACCAACAATATCAATGGTACATGCAATTTCAAATTCCGCAAGCAAAATAAACAGGAACTATAAAATGAATCAAATAATGCAGTCCCACAAAGCAGCTGAAGGGTTTTTATTGCCATTATACTTTCTTCACTACAAGCAGAACAAGATCTCATCCCCCCCATCACAAACGATCGTGCCTTTCTAGTTAGAGTCCACACAGGTTCCTTCTAGACAGCAAGGAAGCCTATCCCTTGTTCTGCTGCTCGTGGAGAGGTCGTGGGCATTTACTGCCTGCTGCCTAGTAGGGGTTCTGCAGAAAAACTTTTGCCCTGTTCAGCCTGCTCCGCAAACACTGCACGCTAAGGTTTAAAGAGTTATTTACAAACAATTCTGCCTTCCCTGCCTATAAGCTTTTAAACCTGCTGTCTTGATTGATTCAAATCCTAACACTGGCAGAGTGCCTTTGTCCTTAATTTTTAGATTACAGAAGAAAAATTCCTGAACCGGTCCAAAAGATGTTCTCCTATGGTACAGAGCTAGACTTTCCTTAGTCCCCCGGGGTTCTCACTCATGTAATCCTGTTTCAAAAACCCTGTGGCATGGCCAGTGCCTAAATCCAAAAGTTCCCTTTCTTTCCACGAACATCAGAGGCTCAGCAATTTCTTCTGTGAATACGCATATGCAAGTCTCTCCACACTTCAAAACGTCTTGCTGTTGGGCATCTGCAGTTTGTCAGAGTGATAACTGGAAGCCCTGGGACCACATGAACCTCACATTCACTGTTAGATCTCATCCGTCTGGAACACTGAGGACAGAGATAAGTCCTCTTTATTTAAAGAAGAAAGCAAAGGCACTTAGAAAGCCACGGCACTGCCAGGACTTCCATTACTATTCAAAGGAAGAGCTCCCTGCAACAGCTGTCAGCACCATGGCTGGCATTCTGAGCAAGCTTTTAATACCAGCTAAAAGGAAGTTCAGCCAAAGGAGGAGGTGTGACACATGAATAATCCAGTGATCACCACTTACACCAAACAGCTGAAGCTTGTGTTTCGAGCATCCCTTCCTCAGATTGGAAGCTGATGCTGGGATCCTTCTTCAGAGCTTGAAAGACTTTGCCCCATCCCCACTCCTTCCCCCTTCCCTGCCCTGGCTTCTCCCTTGCACTCCAAGCCCCTCCCTTGCTCATTGATTTCTTCATAAAGCAGAGCTCTAGTACGTTAATTATTCTCTTGCCTTTTCTTCCCAGTTAAGGCAAGTGACAAAGCCACAGTGAAGCATGCAACGTTGATCAAAGCATTGATTGGCCTACAGCATTTGCCACCTCAAACTGGAACAGTCAGTGCTAGTCAGTCCCCACTACATCCTAGAGCATCCAAGCTGCAGATACGCTTTGGTCTGCTGACAGTGTTGCTCTACCTGCAAATAACAACTCCATTCAGGGCTAAGGCAGACGTAGCAGGGAGGTTTTCAACACTTGCAGCAGAGACTCTTGTAGCCTGGCCCTTGTGACGGTGCCATCCCTCTCTGTTCCTTTCAAACGCAGCGCGTGCAGAAGATGTGCTTTGACATCCTGCCATCCCTTCCTCATGCTCAGGGCCCTCGCAGCAGCTGCCAGTGCTGAGCAATGGAATAAAGTCTCCTCAGCACAGACACGTCTTGGTTTTCCCTGAGGCTGCCTACTCGGGGCACTCAACAAGAGTCAAGCTGCCTTCAGCCACAGAACCCCTTGTGCATTTGCAGGGCTCCCACTCCCACACCAGAGCTTGAAGCAGAGGAAAGATTAGATGGGTTTATAGGGACAGTGCAGTAGAGCAGCTCCATTTACTGACAGAACCTCACGTGCTGTCTGCAGTGACACTGAGGGCACAAAGCAGTATCAGGGGCTGCCCCAGAGCACCCACGCTATGCTTGCAGGGGCAACGATTGAGGACATTCGTGAAGCAAAGGAATCCTCAGGCTCAAAATCCTGCTTTGTGAATTGGGATCAACAGCCATGACTCACCAAAAGCACACAAGAGGATAAGCCAAGTAACCTTGCCTTGTATCACGTCCCCATAGCGTGGCCAGACACATACCTATGCCACCCCCAGACCCAGGGCACTCCGTTCAACTCAGCATGAACAGATTTGTACAATGCAGCAAAGGAAAGCTCAGCCCTGTTTCTCAGCACCCGAGTCTCTTTGCCAGTCCAGCTTCTGATTCAGGCTGTGAATCAAAGTCAGAAGGGGACATAACACTATCAAGTTTGGGCAGAACTCGCCCTGAAGCTTTAAGAGGGTTTACAAGAAAGGCAGGCACGGGAGGGAGGTGCTCAGCCCAGGCTTGAAGGCAACCACCAGCTATGCTCCAGAAGAGCCCAGTGACCCAACACAGCCAACACGATTGATTTGCAGCAGGAGCTGCTCAGCTCCACAGGTGAGAGGCTGAGCTGGGCAGCTCTGCACCTCAAAAACTGCTCCCCTTTCCTCTCTCAGCAGTGACCCCTATGCTCCCTCCTCCCCCACCGCCTCCCTGCTGTAAGGCAGCTTTTTAAAGACATATGGCTGTGACTAATGAAGCCACTGGTTTCACATTCATTAAGGTGTGTTTGATGTGTCAGCCCTGGACTCTGCAGCCTTGGCACTTGCTGCTTGTGATGTCTGACGTGAGAGGAAGGGACCGGGCCCTGAAGCTACCAAGGGTTGGGAGAAGCCGTGGAGGGGACGCTGCATTGTAAAATTAGAGGACAGCAACTTATGATCATAATTTAGCTTAAAGCAGCAGGAGGAAGAACTTCTCAGGCAGCTATTTTTGACACCGAGGATTTTGACAAGGATGTCTTCTGCCCTTCTGTGCTGCCTTTGTGCCTGTTCCGTTCTCTAGGGAGAATTTAAAGGTGAGTTATAAAACAGGGAGAAAGAGGAAAAAAAGCCAAGAAAAAAAAAAAAAGAGGAAAAAAGTATACGTTGGCCTAAAAAGCTCCAGCAAGTAGTGATGAGGGCAGGCTGAGAGCCTGCTTCCCACCAGGGGAATGGCCTGTATGCAGTTTGCTCAGGCACCAGTGAATACGGAGACAACCGTCTCAGGAGGCACTTGTTGAGCATCTTGGCTTCGCATGCAGAGGGCAGCAAAGGCACCGAGGCTGCAACATCTCCAGCTCTACCGAGCTAATTCTTCTGTTTTGCTGCACTGAAAAGCTCTGACTCTCAGCAGCCTTCTTGATCCTCAGGGGCCAAGAATCCAGAGTTGAGTGCCTGTATCTAACCCAAGACAAGAACACAAACCCACCGAGTTCTGCATGGCAAATCCCCTCTTTTGCCAGCTGCTGCCTGTGTTCTTGCCCTCAAAGTGATTTCAATACACTGTATTAAAAAAAATTGTCATAAAGTAAAGGTAAACCCTGAAACCTAGGGGCACACTGAATTCATAACAGCAGTGACAACTTTTTATTTCTTCAGTTTCTCATCTCAGACTCTGCTGCCTACAGGCTTGGGATCAGGTTTCTGTGTGTAGATATATATATATATTTCTTTTTTTCCATCTAATCACTGCTGAAAAACACCAAGCCTTTTCACACACTTTAATGAAACAACTCAGTGTGTGCTGGCCAACACAATATCTCTTGATCTCCCTTTGCTTTCAAGGGTAGAGGAGTCCACCAACGTGGGCCACAGCCAGAATTCCAAAGTACCTTTGGGTCACTTGCACTCTCTGCCTACTCAGCTGTGTAAGACTACTGATAATTCCTCCCTGTTAGGACAGGCTGCCTCCATCCCAAGGGGATCACAAGCCCTCAAATCAAAACCCCGTGGGAAAAACTTCTGCTTGTGAGGCACAGCTAGAGACCCGTACACCCACGCTCATGACACGTACATGGATAAAGAAACAGACTTCAGCAGTGCTTCCAGGGACTCTGCAGCTCGTACTCGTAACCAAACATACCTGCAACACCAGCCCTGCCAGCTGGCACTGCCACCCGAGAGCTCATTTTTAGACATTCTTTCCAGGTCTACTTGCACCTCACCTCTCTGGACAGGACATCATCTCTGCACTTCCCAGGGCATCTCAGGAGTTTTCAGTAGCCTGACACCTGTTGAATTTTGCACAGGAGTTTGAAGACAAGAGGCATGAGCTGAATACGCTCCAGAGTCAGAGCCGATTCCATTTCAGTTCTCCAGGAACTTACACGTGAACACTTCATTTAATCATCCATATTCTCTGAGGACTCTGCCTCTCTCTCTGCCCTCTGAGGACAGTTCCTGTGCATGCCAACACACCTTCTACAGAAAAATCACCTCCAGTAAAAGCACGCAGGTAAACATATGCCAGAGCATGTCTCCTATCACAGAGACACTGTCATATACACAGCGCACAGAGCCCCATTTGCATCATGAACAGCCGGGTTCAAAGCATCCCGAACAAAAGGGAAACCCCCTGGGGTCTGGTGTCACGTTGGTACAGATAGAACAACTTACTGTCTGCTGCAGCATCCTCAAGGTCCTTACCCCAGGAGACAACTCCACTACACAGAGCTTGGTGAATCCAAACACCTGGCCCTGCAGGGAGCTTTCCAGGTACAAAAAAAAAAAAAGCAAGCAAAACTCTTAGAATACTAAGGCTCTTCTCTTTATCTTTCAGGAGGGAGTGAGAAAACAGGGATACACACCCATGCCAGAAACACACGAAGTGAAGAGCCTCAGTATTTGGTTTGGTTTAGGACTTGCATTGCCTACCTGGAACAAACATCAGCTGCTCTGAAGTGTTTTGTAACTCAGCAGACAGACAAGCAAGGACAATTCCATTTGTATTATCTATAGAAGGGAATGCTACAGGTGTCATACAAAACATTGTGGTACGGGTGGGATTTTTATCTCAATGTAGCTAAAAGCATTATCTGAGGGGTCTTTTTATACCCTCCTCTCCTCTCGTGGAGTTCTTCTGGCCTTTGAAAAAGACAGGAGAGGTGTAGCTTTTAGGAAACAGAATCTTACATCACACATTGATAGAAGTCAGAAATTCCTCTCTGGAAATGCAAGGGAAAAACACTTAAGGTAACCAGACAACTGTATCTCACTACATTAGGTAATTCTTCAAGGGTACAATGAAGTTCCCTCAAGCAGGCAGGCTGCAAGCCACTGTTCAGAAACAATTTCTTAAGCTTCAACTGTCTGAAAATAATCCTGGAACAACAGCTATGAAGCAGGAACAAGTATAGGTATTCACATCACCTAACCAGAGGCACTGCGGACTAAGGGTTCTAGCCTCTCATGGTGGGCAGGGAAGAGAAACTCTAAGGGCAATTTACAAAACCCATCATATGGATGAAGAAGGGCCAGACATAAGAGCTATAAAGCAAATAAGGGAGATTGGGAACTGAAATTCAAGAGCTGGAAAAGGGAAATGAAGGCCCTTGAACCTGACAGGGATGATGCTAAATCCATAAATCCAGGCTCTGACCCAAGCATTTGCCAGCTGTGCAGCCCCAGTTCTCCGAGGGCAGCAGGACACCAGCGACCGTAGCTGTGCTGCCCTTGTCCAGCCCTGCTTGGACCCCCAAGGAGCCAAAGCCCTGCAGGTCCTCGTGTTCCACATCTCCCAGCCGACACCAGCGAGCCCAAGACAGGGAGCAGGGCTTTCCCTGTCATATGGCTCCACACTCATCCTGCCCCGAGCACTCATACTACCGTGTCAGTGCCACAACAGAATTGGATGAGGGAGTGTGAAGGTGTGAAAGATGTAAGAGAGATTGTCACAGTCCCATCCCTGCTGGCACAGCCGGGAAAAATAAACCTCGCTTCTTTCGCTCCTCACATTTTAAACTTAAGTCTGTCTCCTTGACAGGATGGGCTGTGAAGCGAAGAATTTATTTTTTTTTCCTTCCTCCTCCTTCATCCATTTCAAATGTCAAGCAAATTGAGGCTAGCTCTGAAGGGCTAAAAACCAGGCATCTTGCAGCTCCAGAGCGCTGACTTGCATCACATTGAGGATCTTAGCTGCTTGGTTTGTAAATAAGTCAAGGGCAGCTGGAATAATATACCTGTCAAACAACAGTGAGCTTCCAATTTCCCTTGACAACACCAGCTCGCACGTGCTGCCTGCCTTGTTCAAGAGCGTGCCAGAAGGAATCAATTCCTTAAACATATGTTGATGTATAAACATGTACTCTGTTGCTTCGTTACGTTCTAGCCGTTGACCGTGGACCTGAGAGAGGCTTCACCTCCAATGTTCATCTCGCATTGGGGGTTCAGGCCAGACCTGGTTCCAGCCTTCCACTGTGAGATTTACTAAAGGCAAGGCAGATGACAAACGTCCCCATGCCAGGGGCCCGTCTGCTGGACAAAAATCTCTGTCAGGGAGAGTTTCTTTTGGCATAAGTTGGCTGCTTCTGGAAAGAAACCCATGATTTTTAGAGGGAAAAAACCATGCACCTTACCTATAGTAAGAATTACACAATATTTTGGCTGAATTTTTGCAATGGTCTCCATACTGATACATAGGTGCTCGTTGGATTGGAATGCGTTAAAGAAAAATAATTAAAGCACAGATAGAGGGCTCTGCAAATAGAAATTAATTAAAGTTTGCAGAGCACTTGGATATTTTGACAGCTGTGTCGTGGCAAAGCTCGTGTAGAAATTCAGTGTTGTGTAGTAGTCAGTTCAGGCATTAGAGACTGCGTCATAAATAATGCATACAGACAGGCAGTCTGTGCTGAGAGCAACAGAGTGCTTCAGAATAGCCACGCAGTTACCACCAGCAGTTCTTGCACGTGGAGAGAGGCACAGGTCTTGCAAAGCAAAACGTAGGTGCGTAAAGATATAAAATACAGGCGTAAGCAGGAAGGACTCGAGTTATTTAAAGCAATCTCTGTTCTGATAGTCCCTGCCTCTTGGAAGTCTGGCTGTTGCCTCAGTGTTCTTGTCTCCGAAGTATGATGTTATACAGCTTCTGTTTCTTTCCTTCAGCTGCTATCCAGGCTCTCCGAGTGCTATAAACTTTAATGCCTTTGGCTGAGCCCAGTGGTCTGGCAGGTGTAGAGGGATCCAGCCACCCTAGTCAGCTACTGAGAAACTGAAGCTTAGAGAAGGAAATTTTTTGCTCAAGTCCAAAGGATGCCTGTGGTAAATGCAGAAGTGGAAGAGGTGGCACAAGTCACAATATACAGGACAAATCTCTGGTGCTATAAACTGCCACGAGTCTCTGCGTGTCTGTAGAGCAAAGTCAGTAGGTGCTCAAGTTCACCCACGGGATTAACCTTTCATCTTTACAAAGCAGCAGCTTTGTCTTGCTACTGACATCACAAAGGTGCAAAAAAAAAAATAAAAATGACATAGCAGCAGAACATTTGGTGCAAAATAAAGCTAGCAAAGAACCTGGGCAACAAAGTTCAAACACCAGCTACACTTCTGGTTACTGATAGGTACCACAAAGCAACTCTGACCTCTCTTAGACTGCTGAGAATAAAGCAGTTGGAAAAAGCAGAATAGCAATGGTGGAAAGTCACAGGAAACAAGGCTCAAATAGCCTGTTATGGCCAAAATGAGGCATTTCCACTTGTAAATCCAGTAAGGAATAGAAAGGGTGAATTCAAATGCCTTAATTAGCTGCACTGGGTCAGACCCATGCTCCCTCTAATCCACTGTCCTGTTTTATACAGTGGCCAGATGCAGAGACAGGGGAAAAAAAGAACAGAACAAACATATCCAAGTCTTCCTTGATCTCTGCTTTGAGCATTGACTTATCAGACCATAATACTGAGGGTAATTGCATTAAAATTATTAAGACTCCGACTAAGACTTGAACCATCGAGCATAAGCTTTGCCAAATTATTTTTACTTCTGTTCAACTCAGTGCACTATCAACTCATTTACTGGGCTAAGCGATCAGAAGTTTAGCAACTCCCTACAAAAGGTTTTTATAACGTTCCCTCTGCCAAAAGGCAACCCTTTGCTGCCTGAACAAGTGAAACAGCTTCTGGGAGTGGAATGGTGTTACCCCTGCCACTGCAGACACAGCCAACCAGAAAAGCCAACATCATCATCACGAGTGACACTGCAGCTGGAGTAAGAACAGGAGCCAAACACTGACCAAATGTTTCCACTTTGGGTCAGGAAATAAAAATAAGTGCTGACAAATAAAAACACAAGAGCTGGGCTGGGGAAAAGATACTTCAATATTTCCCTGGGGCTGGCTTTTGCTTTCTAATGTTGACACATGGAAAAAAAAAAAAATCCCTGCTGTGCCCAGATCTGGGAACATGTCCCAGAGTCCCCTGGAAGGTGCCAGCCCTTCCAGCAGGCACTTGCCTGTCACCATTCACCAGCAGAAACCAGGGCAAAAACTGCAGAAACTGCATCAACTTTGACTCAGCTGTAGTACAACTGCAGAGCAGAGGAGTTGCTCCCCCAAACCAGAAGGGCAGGCCCCAACAACAAAAGCAAACCTCTTTGCCTGCCTTCATTGCTGCCTCCTCCCACCTCAGCTTGAGCTTGGTGATTTCTCACCACTGCTCAGATGATCCACAGGAGCATCATCAGACACGAACCCCAAGCCCTTTTGCCATAACCAGTCCAGGTCCACGTGATGCAGAGGTCTGGCCCCCATGCCCTAGCAATTCACCTGCTGCATCACTCAGCAGATGGCTGTAGCACCCTCCTGGCTCAGGCTGTTTTCCCCTGTCCCAGGTAATGAAGTGCTCCCTCACCCCATGATGTTATTCTGCAGTCACTGCATAAGGATCCCTTAATCTACTCAGGGATAGCTCACTAGGAAGCCCCAGAACATTCAAACCCAGGAATGTATCTGCCTCCAGCCTCTCCCATCTGAGAGCTCCATCTGGAGACTGTATTTCCCCCTCGGGAGATGCGGTTACAAGCATCTACCTAGAGGGGTAATTTCAAGCTGCCTCTCTTTTTCATGTTTCTAAAACTTCTTCCCAAGCCCAAGTTTCCCTGAAACATTTCATCTTTTTGAATTGATTACCAGCTCCATCTACCCCAGAGAAGCTGCATTCTGATGGCTGTTACTCATTGCTGAAATCACCTCACCACACTGGGGGACAGGCTGCAGAGAGGAAGAGGAGTCTGAACATAGGCACTGACCAGGAAAATGTCTTCATTTGAGCACATTATCTGGACTGACTCCTCAGACAGTTAACCAACAGAAGTAGGTGCTTTTAAGGAGCAACACATCTCAGCCGTGTCCCAAAGTGGACTCCTAATACGAGGCAGGAGAACCTGCCTCATCTGTTCCCCTCTCTTCATTGATATGGATTATTAACGTGGATTAACAGATCAGATGTAAACAGAGGTGCTGCCTTTCTCAGTGCCAAATTCATCTCAACTAAAACGTTTGTTTTGGCAATGGGAAGCAAGGCCCCTCAGACAAGGACTTCCCCCCACCTTTCATTCTACACTGCAGCTGTGCAGACCTGAGGGGGAAGGATTTAGATTACACTGTCTAGCAAAGCCTTCTAGTGAGATTTCTTTTGGCTGCAAGAACAGCAATACATTTGCAAAACCACTACACCACCCTGAGATGCCATCTGACTCCATTTAGGGAGGTTTGCTGCAGAGCTCCCCTTTTGCAGATATACAAGAAAACAGTCCAAAGTGGGAGGAGTGTAAGGAAAGTGTTCTGGCTCTCACAAGTGAGCCTGGGTTGTGAGTCAGGCTGGGACAACACCACAGAGAGACTAGAGAATGGAAATTCCTCCCCAGAGCTGGCTACGTTTCAGTATTATAGGGAACAGCTTGTGAGCCTTAGGTAGCAGCTGAATATTTAACACACCTAACACCAAGAATAAAAGTCTTTATGATCACAAGAAATCAGTCCTGTGGATCTGGGTTATGGGCTTTGCCATTTGGGAAGGTGTCAGACTCCCGTGGAGAGCTTTCCTTCTGCTGGGGAAAGGTTTGGCCCCACCAGGATGCAGGTGCTTCGATGCTTTCTCAGGACACTGATACGCTGCAGCCTCTCCCTCAGTGCAGATGCTATAGGATATCTGTCTTGCTAAGCCCCAAAACTTCCATCTAACACTTGAAATCTCCCGTCCTCTGCTAAATGTGGCTGAAATGAGCTAATGGTGCAGAAGTTATGGCAAGCATGTACACAGACACAGATTATGTAAGCCTCATTTCTTTAAGAAACTAAGCTGAAGCAGTAATGAAAAGCTGTATCCATCGTCTTCACATATTCTAAAGCTAAATAAGCCCTGCAATATAAGCATCACAGAAATCTGCTTAGATCCCTTTTTCCCCCCCGAAGCCTTGTGCAGGTTCAGCACCAGAACAGTCAGCTGTCTTTCCGAAGCATTTCTCTCATCTACAAGAGGAAAATGTCTGGAGTAGTGACTGCTGGAGAAACTATTCCATCAGGCCTCCCAAAGGACATTATGACAGCAGGTTTTTATTCCAGAATAAAAAACACTCCAAAGTAATTAGCATCCTTCCAAAGTGAAGTAATTATGCTCCAGTAAAGTCACTTATGTTCCAGAAGAGTGTGTCCATGCAGGCAACTATTCTGGAAGGCTTCCAGCTCAAAAGCTTATTCTGCAATAGCTATTCCAGTCATTCCCTCGGTGTAGACAAGCCCAGCAAATGACAACGATCTCTCATTTCCCCTTCTATAGCAAGGCAAACCAGATTAGGAAAGCTAGTGTTCTTCGGGAGATGTTTGAACCAATTCCAGCCGATTTGACAGATCCACCACTTTTACACTGTTGCAGGTTTTATAACTCCTGGCAAGAATTAGAGGGGAAAGGTCAAATTCTTTGCCTGCCCCTACAGAAAAGGCAAGAACTACACTCAGCTATGTTATTAGCTACGAGATCATCCACAGAGAAGAATGTGTTTATGAACTCTCCAACCATGCACAGAGCTTCAGAGGCACACATTATTAGGCATCGGAGACTCCAACATAAATCACACGTCTGAAGGAAAGCTGGCTGTGTTACTTCTGCAGCTCCTAGAACTGCTTGTTCAACGAGAAAAAGGACGTGAAAGACAACTAATATTTGAACACACAGCTACGTGCAACAAGGGGCAAGGTGCTGTGCCCTGATGCCTGGCTCGTGGTACCGCTGACCCCAGAGACATTCATCCGTTTACAGGCGTAGGGAGGTGGGACACTATCTCCCAGTGCCACCTACTCACCAAACAGACTCTAAACCTGAGATGACAGAAGGGTTAATTGAGACTAGAATGGCCTGGGATAATTTTACTGTGGGCTGGCATGTACTTAAGTGTACTGATCTATCTTTGGAGCTCCTTAGCATATTTGCTCAGCTTATTTGCATACACAAATATAAACTGTACTCTCCAAAAATTGCTCAAGCAGAGTCTGGAGCAAATTAAACACTCAAGCTGAGGAAAGAGCGAGGGAAAGAGTGAAAGGAAATTGTAGCTATTGCGTGTTCTGAGCCTGTAGCTGACATGGCTTAAAGCAAAGAGACTTGCAAACATCGAGTACTAGGAGGAAACACGGAAAACATGACAGGAAAGTCATGCTAGTCTATAAAGGAGATGCACGAGTGGTTTATTTCTGCATATTTTTTCAGCTAATATGGAAAGCTGTAGCTGTCAGCAGTGATAGGGATGATATCTAACTGGAGAAAGACTCGGGGAAAGTTCAGAGCAGACAGCCTGACCCAAAGCTTCTTGGGACAAGGGATGCTATTGGATTTCCACAGCTTTCAATCAAACTTTGACTGGCACGGAGACTAAGTTGTATTGATCCTGCAGGTGCCAGCTTCAAGAGGGAGGATCATGAGCTGGCCAGGCTGCATGAGCTGATCCCACCCCCACTTTGCCACTAGAGGCAGGACAGGGGAAAACGGGGTGAATCTGTTGGGGAGGACACAGAAAAAGGTACATCTCTGTTTCTTGTTAGGATAAACTTTTTGATCTGAGAGTAAGTAAGCACAGAACAAACTATTTGGTGCATTGAATCCTTGTTGGGGGAAGATTTTAAGGGCATCTGTCAGGGTTGTTGTGATATAGTCAGTGGTATGGGGATACAGGGATGGATTAGATGACCTCCGAGTCCCACCAGCCTCATATTTCTATGACCATACTTCTCTTTGGCATATGCAGCAAGGCTAAGAGTAGAATGTGTTGCAAAGAATGAACCTAGAAGGAGAAATTAAAGGTTTTATCCCTGTCCTAAGGATCACATTCCATGAAACTCAGCATATGATCCTAGGGCAGGGCTATGCCTTGTGTTAGAGGAAAAACCTCTAGTGTCTCCTGTGCAGGGTGGGTCATATTCCTTCATTGCTAGTGGTCAATCAGTCTTTGAGCACAAGCCCCCAGACTCCAGGTGATTTTCCCAGGGTCCCTCAGTAAACCTTTATAAGCCACCTGCTGCCCTGTCTCTAGATGGGAGCAACCACTGATGATCTGCAAGAGGCAAAAAGCAGCAGTCCAGAAGTTAAAGATGCTAGAAAAGTACAAGTCTAAGGGTGCAGATTCTCCCTGCCCCCTGCAGGCCATCACTAGAAGCCCTGAAGAGGTGCAAAAAACCAAATCAATTCGCTTTTCATGTTCCCTCCCCCACTTGGAAGAGGCAAAGCCACCTCCACTCCTTAACACTGCAAAACATCTTCCCCTTCTCCATTCCTCTCCAAGGCAGCTGACAATACCCCAGTTCAGCATTGCCTTAAAACCCGCTCAGCCCAGCAATCCGACTTGGTATATAGGTTACAAGAGTTAAGAAGGATTTTCTTTGAATGAGCTCTTACTTTCAGGACAGAAATGAAGAGTAATCAGTTCTCAGGAGTAACGTTTCCCTGCAACCCACCACTGGGGACTTGAATTCATTTCTTGCCTCCTTTCCCCCATGACAGGCAGGCTGTGAGCCCCCAGACAGTGCTGACTTGCAGTGTGATTCTCCAGATGCATTGCACCATGTAAGGACTGGAGGGAATACTGTCACAGAGGAGATGGAGGGGGAACTAATGGAAAGACAGAGAAGAAAAGGAGGTTTCAGCTCGCTTCTCGCAAGAAGTCATGTCTGTTCCGAGTGATGGATTTATCTCCTGGGGACAGGGAAGTGCTGGAGTTTATCTAGGCTGGCAGTGTATGCTGTACCTCGAGGGGAAGGGGTAGAAGAGAAAAATGATGCTTTGCCAGACATTGTGCCCCTCTCAACAGCTTGAGCTCCCAGGTAGAAGTCAACCAGGAGAGATGAGGGAGAAAGAAATGCAAACCGACCTACTACACTACGGCACCAAACAGCTACAACAAGTCAGCCCACACTGGAACAACGTTGGCAAGTTTTTTTCCCCCCTCTAGCCTTTGCAGATAAACCAGGTTTGGCTTAAAACAACCTTTGGGATAGTACTGTGCAAAAAAAGCATCTGTGCCCTTTTCCAGGGTTGAAGCTTTTGTGACCAGGCCCTCCCAGACACTTGATCTCATCAAGCAGTTCCAAAGCCATCTCTGGAACAGACCCAGATCCAGCTCCTACTTCTAATAAATGAGATTTCTTATTGGGAGATTTCAGCTTATGTATCTGCAGAAGCCTTATCAATGAAAGCAGAGCTGGCACCACAGCAAGGAGACAACTCCGGACCTCTCTGGCTCTCCAATTAGATTTTGACCCTGCTTTGTAACTTCCCCTTAAACATGTTGCCTCGGGGCTGAAGTGACTTCCCCACCAGCCTCTGACAGTCTCTGCAGTTTCATCACCAGGAAAACTGCCTCCATCTGCTCAAGTGTGAAGCACAAACCAAGATTTATTTTTTCCCCCTCTGGATTTACAGCTCCTAACTACACGTCTGAGGGGAGATGGTTGCGCCCTTCAAATGCACTTGCAAGTGTATCTGAACTTGGGAAGATTTGTCATTAGATTAAAACTTCATTAGAGTGCTTTGCCTACTTGAATCAGCAGAGGAGCTTGTCCCCAACATGGATTTTTCCTGAAGTTTTGAATCCTGACCATTCCCAAAGCTGCCTCTCTTCTTGCTACAGAATAAGGAAAGAAACTGGAGGGTAATAAAATTATGTGCCTGAGGGAACGTGGGTACCTTCAGTAACAAAGATGAAAAAAGATCCCAACAATTCACTGCTGCTCGCCTTTGATCTGCTGAATAATTCTTTCAAGGCCAAGAAGCATCTCCAGCACATTTCTAAAGGAATTACTTGGGGAATCCTGGAGCTGAGGATCCAGTGAATAGCAGAGTTATGCACAAAGGATTCTCAAACATTTACAGAGGAGTAGAGTAAGGAATCCTTTTTGTTCTGGGCATGTAACATTAGAGAACCTGTCAGCTCTCATTTCACTTGATGACTTGGGTAAATCTCTCTCTCTCTCTTTGTCTTTTTCTGCTTTTCTTTCTTTCTTCCATTGTTTTTCCGAGAAACAGTTGACGTGAAAAATGAGAAACAAGAATTGCATTGTCAGTTAGAAACGCATACATGTAATGAATTGTAAGCTGGTTGACCCTTCTTGGGTATTGATTCTGCTTTTTAACTAGGAAGGGAAGCATGGACTGCTTTGCAGAAGCTGATAAAAGAGAGAAGAAACCTGCAAACCAAAAACTGAACCCAGAATTTTCTTATTTTAAGCTTAAGCTTGTCATTTCCAGGGCTGGCTGGAACACCAGAATACAATGCAATTCTTCCACTGAAAAGAGGCTTCCCAAAATACCACCTTGTGTACAGGAAACATGCCTGTTTTCATTTATCACAGCTTTTATCATAAAGAAAATGTAAATAATTGAGACCATGAGCAAACCCAGTGTTCTAAAAAAGAAAGCTCAAAATGTTTTGCTTTCTGGGATTCTATCTCCCATCAAAACCTTAAAGATACTCATGAAATACTTTCACTCACTGAAAAAGCGATTTTATGAAAAAAAAAAACATATTTCCTGAAAAAAATTTGCATTTTTCAAACAGCTGCAGTAAATCCTTATCTCCCAGGGACGCCGAGAGAGGAATGCTAAGCTTTAAACAGTTTTAGAAACAGATCTTCAGCCGGCATAAATCAGCCCAGTTCCACTGAAACAATAGACTTTGAAGCCCAACTGTGCATAATGCAACTCCAGAGAAGCTACCTCGACTTACACCAGGTAATCATTTGCCCCCACCCCCCCGCAGAAACAATAGGAGCCTTTCCAACCGACACCTCCCAGACTTGAAGCAAAGAACATATTTTTAATGATCCCAGCACAACACCTGGATAAACCCCCACTGCTGACGCTGGAACCCTTCAGCATATTCATCAGCATCGCAGCTCTTCAAGTGCTCTGCAAACGATCGGGAGCAGGTAACAAAGTGTTCCCGTAACTTCCCCTGTCACATGATGGATGCTGTTTGCATTGCGGGGCGCAGCACCGCGATGATTGACTGCACGCAGGAGCGCAGACACTTCAAGAAAGGAAAGACTTTCAAATGAGAGCGAAAACACCGAGGGAATTTCCAATACACGGATACATGCAGAAGATGTTTTCCATCACACCTCATCAGGGCCAGCAAAAAGGGGTGGGTTTTTCTAAGTCTTCTTTAGCAAAGAGGTGAAACAATGAACCTTTGATTTTGGCAACGAGCAGCAGCAGGTGGGTAACTCGGGAAAGCAGGCACTCAGCCCACTGCTTTTCAGTGCTGCTGCCTGCCTTGGGTTTGCCTGCTGCAGGTTCTCCCTCTGTCTTTGTAAAGGCCATTTGTAAATAATTTTTACCGATCTCCCTTCAACCAGCATAGCCCAGCATGTCCAGAGACAGGGGAGCAGATATGGGGAAGAGGCAGGGGCAACCACAGAGCAAGTGTGCAGAAGAACCAAGCCTTACAGAGGCAGGTCCACATCCACTCGGACAAGTGCTGCTATCAAGAGATGCAAAGAGCCACTTGACAACTCCCCCGTTGCCTACCAGAGCCAAAGGTCCCTTGGCTAATCTGTGTGGAATCGCCTCCCATGAGGACAAAGTTCCCATTTTGGGTAAAACCATCCTGACTTCAGAGCGAGATGGGGCTTTTCACAGGGACTGAGTTCCTCTGCTAGTGCCCCACGCACACGTGATGGGAGCTGGGCAGCTCGGGGGACACAAAGCATTAATGAGGTCTTTGGCACAGGAAAGCTTGGAGGCCAGCAGGAGCAAAAAGACAGGACCCTGGGATTTGGGTAAAGCTCTAGGAGTGCTGTAAGGCTGAGGAGTGTGGCTCAGAGACATATTTGGTGGTCTCTGCAAATACCAGGGCTCCCCTTCCCTATTTTCCACCCAATAAAAGCCACTGGCTTATTCCCCACCTCACAGAGCCCTTCCCTGTGAATAGCCGGGCTGCTGCTTGCAGCTTGGAACACCCCCTGACACCTCCCCAGTGGCTCCCGAGCCATGCTCTGGGACATACCCAGTGCCCTACGGTCCAGCTGACCTTTGTGAAGGGCACAGAGTGGGGAGCAGGACAGACCAGAAGTGCCAAACTAACAGATGGGCTTTTTTGGATCAATTTTTAGTTGTTCCCCTTGATAGCTTTACAGCAATGCAAGACCTCCCAAGGCCCAACCTTGGTAAACTTCCAGTCAACCACCACTGCATGCTGAGGATGCACTGGACAGAGGAGAACAGTCCAGGAAGGGGTTCAGGGTCAACTGATACAGCTAGCAGACCTTTCTCTAATTTTCTTGGTCCTCTGCTCAATTTAGCCTCTAGATGCACTAAAAGCAAGAAACAAAAATAAAAATACCATAAAAAGCCCCAAACAACACAAAAAAAATCCCCCACAGAAAAAAAAATACACCACAAAAAAACCCCAAACCAACCAGCCCAACAATAAAATAAAACCCCAACACAGCAACAAAAGAAACTTAAACAGAAAAAAAATCCCAAACAAACCAACCGAAAACCCCACAACAAACCTCAAACAGCCTGAGAAAGAAAAATGCTGTGTCGACATTTCTGGGGCAGATGAGAAGGCAGAGATGGAAATGAATTACTGTGCAGCTGCTGTCTCATTGAGAGATATCACTGCCCTTTAAAACACACTTATCTCCCTGACAGATCTGCTGCAGCTTTCCACTACCTCCAGCCTGGAGGAAGGTACACCAGATCGAAAACCACAAGTAGGAGAAAGTTTTCTTACCTTATCAACACAGCTCGGGCTGTTGAGGGAAGCAGAAGAGAAAAATCACCTTGAACCTACAGCCACAGTGAGGTTTAACTACAACAGCAGCTAAAAGCCCCCTCTCAAGCAGGAGAGCAGCCTAGAAACAGCCCCACGCTTGCAAGACAGAAAGCTGGGAAGGGGGTGGGCTGCTCAATAAATGCTGTTCCTCTGATGGCTGTGCTCCAGGTGCTGCTGGTTGGGGCATCATGGCCTTAACAGAACCATGGCTGGCTAAAGAATGCCTACCCCGCCCACCTCGGTCCCAATCCCAACAGCTCACTCCCATACCAGCACAGGTCTCAGGCGGGAGGTGGCATCTTTAAGTGATTTTTAATGGACTGAAGAAAGTGATACGTGATTATAGGAGGAAGTATTTTCCCAAAGAGCAGTCTGAGGAGAACACTTTATTGTCTCTATTCCCTGAATCAGCTGCGTGCCCAAGTGAGGCTTGGGAGGGCTCATACCACTTTCCCCTGAGTCTCCACGACACAGTCCTGCTGGCTGTCTTGCTTGGGTGTTTCTTGTACAGAACTCCCCAAATCCCTGTCCAGTTTCACTGCATTTAAAGGAGACAGGACACTGTGCGAGAGCAAAGTTGTGACTGATTTCTGTGTCTTAGGGCTGGATGGAGAAACTGTTCCTAGCACTGTCTCTACTGAAGGAAAAGAGACTGGAAGAGCAATGCAAACGCTCATCCTTCGGCACTCTGAGTCCATAGTGCAAGGACCTATTTAATAGTGCATTTAGGTGTGCAAAGTGGATGAGGTTTCTTTGCTTTTTTTCTCTGCTTAGATGAGAGGAAAAGATCCCCCTGTACTGAGCTGATTCTCAGACAATCCCCAGGGAAGAGCTGCAATTATTACCAAAATTGCACCGCGATGCAAACGGTGATGGTGCATTTGAATTTTTCCACCTAATGCTCATTGAAAAGACTCATGCTTCCTTCATTCCAACAAAAATACCTGGGAAAACATTGGCTTGAGCGAAACGCACCTCTTCACACTGGTGTAGTGACTGGACTCCTAACTGCACCTGCAAAACTGGCATCAAAGCTCAAACGAGCTTTGGTTCATAGCCATCTTTTAATGAAGCTTTGGAGAGATGGAAAGAAGAGCTGCAAGGTCTAAATAACATTCAGAGTGATAGGGGTAGCAAGGGAAATGCTTTATGCTGATCGCATGGAAAATAACATCAAAGCCTGAACAATAAAGTGAATTTATTAAATTGGTCCAAAAAAAAAAAGTTTATTTTAAAATCAATTCATATTGAACCTCCATAACAAAGAAATCATAAACTCCTTGCAGTGTAATGAACAGGAATTGACCTCAGCCACTCATCCTGAAAGATGTGAACCTGCTAGTCAACACAGACAGCCCCCTCACCTGCTGAATCCATACCCTGCTCAATTCAGAAAAGCAGCAGCTCTATAATTTAGATCAGAGTCTCTCCAATCTGGAGATAACTGCCCTCTGAGCGATGAAATTAAAAGACCACTAAACCAGTCCATTCCCCATTCTAAGTACATCACCAGTTTAGAATATAGTGACTGGTTTGTCTATAGAGTAGGAAATGGTGTAAATCTAATCCTGAGTAAAATGCTCTTTCAGAGGAAGGCTGCTGCTACCCAGCTGTGCAGCCTACCAACTGGCATCTAGAGACTCGCCAGCCTGGCATTGATTATCTGTGGACACCAGAACCAACAGATCTACACTGGATCCAAACTATGATCACAACCCACTCTAAAACTTCATGTCTGTCTTTACCTTTCTTTCTTTTCTTTCCTTTTTTTTTCCTGTTTGCTGAATCCTTCAGATTTTCCCATAGAACTGCAAATCCTCGTATAGCAAGTTCAAGTCTACGGTCGATGTGTTTGTTCTCACCAAACAATCAGAAATAGGGGGTTGCCTGGAATGCAGGGACTGCAGCTTGAAGCACAGATCTAAACTGCTGTGGGCACATGGCAAAACATCTCTTGGTGTGTCTGCTGACCTGCCAGTCCTGCGGAAATGATCTGAAGAGAACAAAGCTCCTCGGTCAGGAA
The DNA here is from genome assembly GCA_027560015.1 of Chloroceryle amazona. Lineage (NCBI taxonomy): Eukaryota > Metazoa > Chordata > Aves > Coraciiformes > Cerylidae > Chloroceryle > Chloroceryle amazona. The sequence continues at coordinate 65,454 of JANHFX010001263.1, forward strand.
TAAAAGGCACTGCTGCATTTGGAATACAGGGTCGAGTCAGAAACTTTTCCAAGTGGCCAGTGCCTTGGGAGCCTGGCTAAATACCATTTTCAAAATAGTGCTGAGACTTCTAACGTTTAAAAATGTGACCTCAGATTTAAGATATCCAGCTGGCAAAAAAATAGTTCTCTTGTGAGCTGTGCAGCTAACAAAGCTTTGGTTGTTTTCCGAGGCCACACAGATTTCCTGTAAGAAATAAGTTGGAAGTTCTGATTGAAGGTTTTCTCAGGGCTGAGCAATCAGCAAGTCCCTGGCCCGTGTGGATTCTCTGGTGCCTGTTACTGCTGCTGCGCTCCTACTGCAGCTCTTCCTTTAGCTGGGGAATTCATTTCGATCTCCTTCTCCGAGATAGCAAAACCCATGGCAGCTTCACTGGGGATCTGCTGAATCAGCCAATAGTTCAACCTGATTAAGAACAGGACTGACAGACAGACAGAAGGAGCCAGAGGTAGAAAGAGTTGGGCTTAAAAAATGCTGCTTATTTTGACTGTAATAAAGAACAAATACTTAACAAATATCCATATGCATTCTGATAAAAAGTGCTATCCTTCCTTCTATTCAAGAAAGCTTTATTAAGCAAACTTCCCCAGTTGAAGCCCCGGAACCCGTGTTTGGCTCTGGAGCACCCCGGGGCTGGGGAGTAACGCGTCAATACCAATTACAAACCAAGGGACAGAGGTTTGCCCCGTCAGCACTTCTATGGGCACAATTAGTCTCCTTAACTGTCTGGTGGGTAGGTGAGGCAGCTCTCGGCGACAGGAGAGGGATGCCGCGTGCATGACGAAGAGGCTGGACCTTGCTCTGGGCTCCAGCCACTCACGGAGCTGAGCAGCCGCTCAAAATCACGTTAGCTCCTCGGAAAAGTGCTACAGCAAGGGAAAACAGGAGGAAAGAAATTGGCATTGCTCTTTACAGAACCACAGCACGTTCAGGGTTGGAAGGGACCTCAAAAGATCATCTGGTCCAAGCCCTGTGCCGGAGCAGGGTCACCTAGAGCAGGTCAGACAGTTCCCAGGGGATTGCAGGTCTCTTCTCCGTGCAGGTCATGAAGAGGCGAGCAGGGGGCTGTGTGTTGGGGTGCTGGCTCCAGTGTCTACAGATGCTCGTATTCTCCAGCCTCCCCCAGCTCTATGTGTTTCCCCAGCTCCATCTGACAGTTGAGCACAGCATGGCAATGGCCTAGGGACTCCATGGAGCATACAAGCAAAGCCCTCAGGCCAATGCTTAAGAAAAACAAAAAAAAAGAAAAAGAAAAATCTGGTGAGTGAGGAGAGGAAGGACATCTTTATCCACCCACTTCTAAAATTACTTTTCTTTCCATATACATCTCCCAAGCCTTCAGGAAATGATAGGAACCTCAGATCCAATGCCAGCTGGGCACATCCCAGCCAAGACTGACCTTCCTGCAGCCTCACAGGTGTCCCAGAAAGCTTTGCCTTGCTCCGCAGAGGTGAATAGCAGCACGCTAATGCTGAGGGCTTTGCAGTGATGACTAAAGAAACAAGGGTTTATGGACACTGAGAGGTTTCGCCAAATCACCAGCAAAATTCTGTGTGCAGAAAAATATTGGAAAGAAAAAATTCACCTGCGTGCCCAGAACAAGTGTTGAGGGCGTGATAAAGATTTCTATGTCCTAGATGTCTGCAGGACTTGTCTGGCTCTGTTTCCAGGGAAATTGCAATTAAAGTGGAATTTGATGAAACAGCTTGAAAATAAGCACTAGACTTTTCTTCTTCACCTTCCAGCTAGGCACCACAGATCCTGCTCTGCTCCTTTCTCTGAACAGATCCTGCACTGCTCCTTTCTATGAACAGATCCTGGCCAAAACCCTTGGGAAGTGCTTCTGTGGGGACTGTGGCCAGATGGCTGATAGCAGCGCATCACCAGGGCCAGGCTTATGAAGAGCTAGTTTGGAATACTGATCTATTTTGCTAAGTCTCAGAGACTGGAACAAAACCAGCATGCACGGACAGACGTGATTTTCTGGAACTTATAGGAACTACATACCCTAGAGACATCTCTCTTTCTGTGACAAGCAGAGGAAAGAGGCCAACAACAGCAGAGGAAAGAGGCCAACAACAGCAGAAGTTGTTAGTGGAGCATACCAGACCCACACACAGACAGACAGCAGGTTGCATACACCTTGCTTGCCTCGGGAGCCAGGCTTAACTTCTAAGAAGAATTAACCAGCAGCACGATATTTTCCCCGCAAGCCCCATCTTTATTTTTAGAGCTATAATCAGAAAAATATTTTATCTTCCGATTGGATCAGAAGGTCTGGAAATGTACAGGGGCAGCTCTGCTCCTCTTCTCTCTCCTCTCCTCTCCTCTCCTCTCCTCTCCTCTCCTCTCCTCTCCTCTCCTCTCCTCTCCTCTCCCCTCCTCTCCCCTCTTCCCTCCTCTTCTCCTCTCCCCCCTTTCCTCCTCTTCTCCTCTTCTCCTCTCTCCTTTCCTCCTCTTCTCTTTTCAAGTGCAAGAGTGGAAGCAGTGAAGAGAGTGGTAAGGAGGAGGCAAACATGCACCTCGGTACTGAACTGGCCCAGCAAAGCGATCGTGCTGTCGCCAGCACCACTGTGCTTTCTGTCAGTGCGTGTGGAAGAACAGAGAGGCACGCAAGGCAGACAAAAAGCTTCCTTTAGAAATGCATTTCATTTACATTTTGATAACAAAACTTCAGAGTTCTGATTGATCATAAGGGCTTCGCTTAGTACAAAGAGCAGGATGATTAAAGCTCACATAAGCAATGGTTGTGAGCCAGGAGTGAAGTCATTCTGCTTACTGATGGAGGTATGTTTATCCTGCAAAGATTGACACCTTCTCCTCAAATAAGAGAAGAGCTTCTCAGTGCTCTGTGTTTATATTGAAACCACATGCCTACAGACAGGGCCTCCGAGGCTGAGGAGACAAGATGCAGCCTCATTTCCGACTGTGTATTTAATCAAGTGCAACTAGGAGCACTGATGAACCTGTGAAGGAAAAGTTCCCATGTGTTAAGGAGACGAACACTAATCCGTGCTAAGAAACAAAGACCAAAGGACCACAGCGACCATGGGTGCAAGCAAGCATTGCCCATTGGTGCTGTGCAGATCTATGCCTGCTGAAGACCTAATCCTGTATCTGACTGGGACAAGGAAAACCCACAGGGCTCCCAGGATGGAAAAGGAGTACAGCACTGGACAGCAGAGCTGTGGGCAGAGCCCTTAATCCTGCTGTGCCTCAGAGCCCCCAGCTGTACAACAGGCAGAATAACACTCCTTTCTGCACATCTTCTGCCTCCCTCCTTCTCCGAGGTTCCCCAAGGCACCTCTGGGTGCCTCTACAGCACCCTGCACGGTGTTATACAGAGCAGCCACATTGAGTTGTATCCACCACACTGGTAGAGCCATCAAAATATCAGTATAGTGTTCACAACGCTCTCCATAGACCCCCACACAAATGCAGTTTGAAGTGGTCATCACCCAAATGCACAGACTCTCTTGCCTGTAACCCTGGCCTCTTCAACATCGCGAGGAATTACTGTCACACTAAACCCCATCTCATGAGCCTTATCAGGAGAATGGATCAAAAGTTGCATAACAGCTCTCTTCAGATACAGGAGTCAGATATCTTAGAGAACCAGTTTGGAAAGTTTCCAAATGATATAATTAAGGGATCAAGATCAAATTAAGCTTAACTTAAACAGCTTTGAAACGGGATCAAATACATTCAAGCACAAAATAGTTCTGCATTGCAGCACCATTGGGAGGTCCGGGTTCTGTCATGAGGCTTGCTTATATATTAAGATAGGGCTAAAATTCCCCAAACTAGACAGGTCTCTTTTATTCTTCACGCTGTCAAGACCTCTACTGAGAAGCAGTCACTGCCATAGCAACTTTAGTGTCTATGCAGCTTTCACCTGTCATTTGCAGACCCCTACAAGTTTACCAGTAGACGTGTGGATCCAGTGTAGCAAATTTAAGCCTGGTAATAATGGCTCCCTGATCACTTCTGTCAATTCTTTACAATTAGCCCAAGTACTGCCTAGACTTGCAGAACACAGTTTTAAAGCAGCAGATTAAAAAAATAAAAATAAAAGAAAGGAATAGATTACATATATGAGAAAGGAGGTGTCATTGTTAGACTCAGTTTTGGTATTTAGGATAAACTTTCTTGCTGGGAAATGGTCATTTAGTCCAAAAACCTCTTCTCTGCTCCACATTGGAAGCTATAGCCTAATCCATATACTAATCTGGACTAATAAGAGGTAAAAGGATGGATATCCCAGAAGTCAGGACCTCAGGCATGAAATTCGTGGCTTACACCCATCCTTGAGATTTTCAGCCTGCATCAAGCAAAACAAGAGTTAAATTATCCCATAAAGAGAAAACATAATGTGTGGGGAGAGGCTTAAACCTGTTCAAAAGCAATGAGCAAGACTGGCTACCTTCCCTGGTGTGACGCTGGAGCTTTACAAAGCTGAGGTTCAGTCCCAGAATTTGAGGCATTCCAAATTACTTATCTCACTTAACAATCTTTGCTTGTTCCCAAAGCTTCCCCCTCAAACATCAGTTGCAGCACTAGCATTGGGAGACCTGAATGATTTAGTAATTGCCCAGATTTTTTATCTTCTTGATTCCTGAACATAAGTCACATCTTGATTTAGAGTGTATCAGATCTTGAATTATCTATATATTTTCCTGATTGAGAATATATTTGTGGTGAAAGGAACACTGTGTATTTTATTTGCTGTGCCGTGACTGGGTTTAGGATTGGCCAAATGCAGTGATATATTCCTCAGAGCATTTTTCTCACTCTTTAGGGGGAGGTTTATGGCTTTTTTGTGCAGTATGAATTCAGCAGCCTGTATATTTAAGAGAAAAATAAATAAATAAACCACAAACCCAAAACAAATACAATGTTTGGAAAAATAAAACCTCAATAGAAATATATATGTGTGAGTGCTAGAGGCTCTGATCTCTTCCCATTGATAAGTACCGGGAGTAAACTCACAGATGCACAGTCCTCATCTGGTTTAAGTAGCTGGCCTGGGCTCACAGGGAGCTTCACAGACCTGTCCCTGGTATGGCTCAGCCCAGCAGAGTAATATTGTGCAAGAGCTGTGGGAGAAGCAGGGAGGATCCTGCTTCTGAGGGATCTGCCAAGTCGTGGGCACTGTCTGCACACAGGGGTCACGCACCTGGGAGGCCAACGGCCATCATGTGCCATTTGTCACAGCGCTCCCTGAACGAGGAGTCCCATGAGGTGATGCTCAGGCTGGGGGCAGCATTGTGCAGCTCCCCGTCCCCAGCTCTTTGTCCTGGCACCCGGCGTGGCTGGTCAGCAAAGTGACGGGCCAGCCCAGCCCACGTGAAGGGGACAGTGCTGGAAACAGGCAAGGCAGCAGGCCCAGGAGGGATGCAAGCTGGAAGATGACTGCTAGCACTAAACCTGCCCTTTGGAGCACTGCTGGGAGTGAGGCATCTCTTACAACCTGGCCTGGGCAGAGTAGGGTGGCACAGTGGTAATGTTCTTACAGCATGGGTAGGTCCTGATTCCACCGAGGTGCTCTGGTGCCACACACCAACAACAGCCGTAGCTCTACAGGCACAGAAAGGGGATTCAGGGCTGGACTCCAATCCCCACAGCTTCATGAGTTACCACAGCCCAGGTGAAACATGGCAACCAGCTGGACACGTCTCAGATGGGAGGTTGGATGCATCAGAGATTCGAGCGCAGAGCTAACACAGTCCTTTCCCAATTGTGGTGCCAGATAAAATTCCAGCTGCCAAACTAGAAAGGGTGTTTAAGGCATCATTTTGCCACCGTGAAGGATGCAGCCTGCTTAGGAATGGTTTGTGTTTAGCTCACCTGCTACTCAGTTGCCCAGGAGCAAGTGACCCACAACCTGGAAAGTACAGGTTTTAATACACTTGGTACTGCTAAGCACAGTTATAGCCCAGCCATCGTGACTATAATGACCAAAACCACACTTCAACCAAAACTGCAGATGGACTTTTTAGCTGTCACATCTCCTTAATAAATGTATTTGGAATAGCAAAGACAAATATATGATGCTGTAGCAAATGACACCAGAGAGGCTACAGAGAGGCCGTAGCCAATGATCAGAACTAATGGATCACTATTTAATAATAATACTTACCATTTGAATAGGTTTGAAGCTTCAAAGAACTGTGCAAACGGTAGCTAATTAATCCACACAGAATCCCAAGCCAAGTATTACCGGATTCTTCCCCTCTTTACACAAGGCTCAGAAGATTACAGCTACTAATTGTCCCCACAGTCACAGTGGGGGAGCGTGGGGATTGTGGAGACAGGAGGAAGCACATTCATGCTGATATGAACCCCACAACACACAAAATGAGCAGTCTAAGCCCTTGGGAACAGGATTGGTGCTAATGATTCCCCCCTTTCCAGTGGTCCTAAGGGGTACTATTATTATTACCCTAATTTTCACAAGGAGGAGAGAAAGGAGCATCGGAAGATGCAGAGCCCATGTAGGATGTTGGCAGTGGAGCAGGGTTAGAAAGCAGAGCTCAGGGGTCATTCCCGTGCTGGTGAGCAGCAGCACAGCTCCCCTGAGCAGCAGAGCCAGCGGTGTGGGTCCTGCACTGCGGTCTGGCTGAGGAGGGGGCTCTCTGTGTGCTGCATTCCCCAGCTGCTCTGCTGAATATTTAGCCACCCTGGGTCTGGAACACCAGCTGTCCAGGTGATAATAGAGCTAAATCCCTCCTCAAACATCCAGGCACCTCCTCCCTCTGTCAAGGCCATTTGGCTAATGCAGTATTTGCACATGTTAATCTGGAGCAGGCTGACGCAGAGCCACCCCCTCGGGGGCAAGGGCTGCGCAGATGGAGAATGGGCATGCGGGAGCTGCCATCCACCCAGGAGCAGCACTTGTGGGCCCTGCCAGGACCTGTCTGGAGGAATAAAAGAGAAAGCAGGAGCACAACCCTCAGTCCCCAGGGGCCCGGCAGCACAGGGAGCAGCAAAAACCCCAGAGAAGAGGCTCCCAGCTCCTGGCACTGATGGTAGAGCTGCTCTCCCCGTGGGAACCACCCTGCCCGGGCACGGAGCAGGCTCTGAGGTGCAGGGGTCTCTGTAGGGTGAGCCCGGCCATGGGCTTGTCACTGAATGCCTGGGAAGGACCAGGGAGGAAGAAGCAAAGGGTCTTAATTTGCTGGGTGGGCAGCATTTGGGTTCTGTGGTTTGTTGTTAGTGACCAGGCAGAGTCTGTGTCCATTCTGCCACTGGCACCCTGATGGGCTCGCATCTCTCCCTCTCTACTGGTATCAGAGATGGCTGTGGAGTCGCTGGGAGGGACAGAGGGAACCGCAGCATTCAGGAGATTACAGACCTGAGAGATGAAGTGGTTTCTCCTCTGTGCTCCAATCCACTCTAGCTGCTGGAAAATCTGCAACTAGAAAAGCCAGAGCAGACAAACCTGCAAATAATTCTGTCACACAGGGAAAATTCAGCTCATCCCTTTCCCTGCCAGCTCTTCAGGACCATCCCAGACCATTTCTATCTTCAGTCATGAAATACCAGGCTCGATAGATCTGAGTTCTCCTGAGTCATCAAGAATTTCTCCAGATCTCTCACTGTGTAGTTCTATAGATCAAAAAGAAGAAAAAAAAAAAGCTTGCCTTTCCCTTTTTGCATGTGGTTTGTGATCATTCAGTTGGGGTCACAGTACAACTAACTAATCTTCAGGCTTACGGGGCATTTGCCATCAGCAATTCAGCACAAGGGAGGGGAATGAAATTATTTCTTTTCTTTGTCACTGGCCCGCACACTAATATCACAGTACTGAATGGAATCAATGAGAATGTGCTGCTACACTTCCTTAATGCTTTATTAGAGGCACCAGGGTCCTGCTAAACAGCATAATAAAATATCAATAAATAGACTGTTGGCTGTAAAGGCTCCTTCTGCTTTTGCAATTTCTCCACCACAAGCAGGATTTCTGCAGCTCAGTTTGTTTCAGCGTAGCCAGAGGGTACCCTGGTATGCGGGGAGAGATGGCAATGGATAGATGGATGAATGGATGGCCTGGTCGCAGGCACTGGGGGATTGGTTTTCAGAGGCTGGAAACAAACAATCACATCACCAGAGAAACACTGATGCCCACTAAAATTGTTCTGCTTTCAGCTACCTACAAACCACAAAACCCAAAATTGCTCATGAAAAAAAAAAAAAAAAAAGCAAGACTGATTCCCTTCACTTAATAACAAGCCCAGAGGAAAAGAAACATAGCAATGTTTTTCTTCCAGTTTTCAAACCAAGATTTTGGGGACTGTTGGTACAAAGGGACATTTCATTGGAAAGGCAGTTAATACACGTACAGAAGTCGGGAAGAAAAAGTATTAAAAGGCCTACATGAATCACTGTGATTAAGCCCAGACAAAAATGGGTTTCAATGATTGATGAAAACCGCCAGGATTTTCATTTCGGGAAAAAAAAGGCTTTGACCTTCCCCCAGAGCAGGAAATCCTCTATCCATCCATCTAACCTGCTCCATTTTTGATATAATCTTTTCTTTAGTACCTCTGCCTGGAATATCTCTGCAAAGCTCCTCTGCTGAGAGAGAGCTGGGTCTGTGATGCAGCGTGGTATAATGCAGACCTCCTTTTTTATTAATAGCTAGTGATCTACCCAAGCCTTTGGGTTAGCGAGGGCTCCATGCAGCTTGCCTGAATCTCGGCCAATCTGTGCCTGAAAAATCTCTGCTGACCAAGGTCTGTCCTACAGCTTTCCCCTGGGGCCTTTGGCAAACTACCTGATAAAGATGTCTTCAGCGTGTCTGACATCGAGCTATCATGCTGTTTACAAGAGATCTGTCACAGACAAGTGCCTTCTGTACAGAAGCCGTTTCCTCCCCAGGCAGAGAGCAGAGGACATCCTAAATTAGCTCCAGAGGATGGAGTTATTCCAACACACCCAGACACAAATGAAACCATGCTTCAAGCTACACAGAACCATGTCCTATGATGAGTTTGGCTTATGACCTGGAAACTCTTATTTCTGATTACTTGCCTTCTTTGTTTGGCTTATTGATCTTGCACTTTATCCAGAAGTTCATCTGGAGAGAGGGCAAAATTCGGAGGGGAGGGACAGAAGATGGCGAGGGTGAGAAATACCTCTGGGAATGCTTTGGAAATCAGCCTGAAGTAGGAACACATTGTTAAGAGGCCCGTTACTATGAAATAAAGGAGTCAAGAGCCCTGCCTCATGAGCTTCAACCTCAGACATGCATGCAAAACCCAGGAGCCCAGCTTGCAAGAACGACTGCAGTACCGGCTTGCAGAGCTCAGGAACTTGGGATGTCCAGGGCCATGTTGAACCCTTTCCCCGATGCACTCATTTCTTTCTAGCTAGAGAAGTGAATGCCCTTCATGAACTAGTGTCTTCCATGGCTTCTCTTCCCCCTCTGTCGCTGCACCCAGGAGCTGGGGAGCAGAGTGAGGTGCCCGCGTGTGCCGCATGTGTGTACAGAGGGCAGGCGGCACAGAGCGGTGAAGGGTTCATTTCCCTGATCATAAATTCAGCCTCCTGTAATTTCAATTCCATGATGCTGCGCCTGTGATGTCAGTAAATCAAGACCATAAAGAAGGGAAGGCAACAGCAGCATTCAAAGGGAATGCAAATGCATCGGGGAAGCCAGGGCCATCACTCACACCAGGCTGCTGCTGAGCTCAGCCAGCAGAGAGAGGCAGGTCTGAAAGCTGCACAGGCAGAGGTGCCCGTGCTGGCTCCTACCCTGCAAGACTGGCAGCACTCTGAATTCCCATCAGCTGCTGCTTCACCCAGCAAAGGCTGCGGAAGGAGGTGGGAAGCATCTCCTTGGAAGCTGACTCAGCTGAATGGACATTTGGGTTCAGTGGAGGATACCTTGCATCTCCAGTGGGATTTTAACAGCCAGCTCTCATCAGCTCTGTCTCTCTCCATAAACACTGATATTCCTCTCGTTTTGCTGACCAAGTTTTCCCCAGAGGATCAGCATTTACTGCACATTTAACACTTGCTGTAGAGGGCTGAGTACGTAGCTGTACCAAAGGTGGTGGATTGTTCCTGTTCATAACAGTTGAGTTCCTGCCTCCAGCAGCATCCCAACACTCCCACAGAAGGAGGTCCTGCCCCGTGCATGACGACACACAAAATGAAGTCAGATCCCACTGGGTGGGAAGGGACTGCAGATTTTCTCAGAGGTGAGGAATGAAGCTTTTGTGGCTTGACATTTATGCAAGATCCCCAAAGACTTTGGAAGATGCCGAGCTCTCCGCCTCCCCGGTGCACCAAAAACACCCCGATCTGTTCTCGTGGCTGAATTCCCCCTGCGCGGCTCTGCTCAAACCACTTGCTTCTTCAAAAGCAGATCCCAACTGGCTTTCACAGCCAGGTGACCTTCTTCAGGGACGCTTCTTCCTCACCACCCTGCCGCCTGGCTATCACATGCGTGGCTCTTGGCAGCCCAACGTGACAATGACCTGAGCTTCCCTCCTGCTCAGGCTGCCGTGCCGCAAAGCGGAGGCCAATCCAACGGCGGCTTGCCGACAGCCCCGCGGGTAATCACGATGAGCCTGCCGTGCACTCCAGCCTCTCCACCCCCTTCCCAGTCCCCTGCTGCACCAACACGACATATTTAGGATTTGGCCCCCTCTGCTTTGCTGTGTTGCTCCCTCTCCTCCCCCTTGCCGGGTGGCTTTGTGATCCCCTGAGCTGTCACAGCGTGACTGCTGGCCGCCTCCGCCCCACTGCAAGTGAAGCTAATGCTGTGTGACATCTCACTCCCAGCACATCACACACCAAGGATGAGACCAGCTGAGGCTGCTCCCTGCTTCCTGTCCTGGAAACTTGCAGCACCAGGCACCTAAGTCCCTGCTAAGAGCTTTTCCAGGGTGATGGAGGGAGGTTTAATGCATCTGAAATCAGCCTGTCACAGACATTGCTGCCTCCTTTCTCCCCAGAGCAGGGTGACTAACTCAGCAGCAGCAGATTGGGTCACAGGCTGATTCCTACTCTGACCCAACCAAACCACGAGAGGCAACATTAGAGGAGATTCAGAGCTCCCAGGAGCAGACAATCTCAACAGCCTCTCCATACCAGAAGCTGGCTGTATCGCCCTTGGCTGCACATGGCAAAAGCCATGGGTAAGGTCTACTAGCAAGGAAGGTGGGTATAAGTTCTTGTCCTCCCCACTTACTTCTGTAGAAAAAAACCTCATCTTGGTGCTGCAGGCTTCCTTTAGCTGCCTCCATCCCTCCTCTGTGGAGAGACACCGCACAGGAGCCATGAACAGGCAGGGACCATTTCTATTTGCAGTCATCTCAGTGCTTCATCCACTCGTTGATAAAATGCCCCTCACCACAGAAGCAAAGAGTAGCTTCTAAAAACAAAAATCTATCCGCCCTCTGCCTCCAAACCACGCTTCACTTCTGACTGACAGCTGGGGAAAGTTCCTAATTACGGCCCCTGGACTCTTTGGAGGCGACCCACCCCAGAGCGTGATTTGATGGCTCAGCGGATGGATGGCCTCGTTTGTACTGATTTATACTACAGAGCCAGATCCAGCCTCATCAGCCTGGCTTGACCTAGTTTTTCTCTTGCATAGGTCAATAGAAACACAGCAAATAGAGCTAATCAGACGCTGAGGATGCACAGTTAATTTGAGCTGGTCCAGACTCACAAGAACACTGCAAACTCTGTTGTCATGAGGGAGGAGAGAATAAATCTTTCCCTAAAAAGTCAAAAGGAATTGTACAAAGAACATGCCATTTCCAGGATGGGAACACATGAGGCTGATTTCCACACACACCCCCCCCCCTTTTGCTTGCTTCCCTTTTGGTCTGTCTGCATGTGGTGGATGCTGCACGATTCTCCTTCCCCTGAAAGCAGAGAGGATTTTCTCTTAGCTGGGGTTATAAGCAATCACCAAAAGGGCATGAAGGCAGACAAAAAAAGCAAACAACATCAACAAAAAAAGATGTGTGCAGCTGGCTCTAGAGCGTCCAAATAAACCCTGGGTAAATGCCAGGCTGCCTTAGTCACCAGCTCTAGCAGGACAAGGACGACCTCCTTTAAACTGCCTGGGTAGTGAGAGGAACAGTAGCCACATTAGTAGCCGGGCTGCCTCGTGGCACCGAGCCGTGGCCCACGGCGAACGGACACGTGGGAACGTGCACGCTGCTGAACACGCCTTGCGAACCAAACACGCGTCAGGCACATACAGCAGGTAACCCCCACACAGAGCTGGGGCCATCCTAACCAAACGCTTCAGTTTTGATGCAAACACTGACTCCCACGTGACACACCAGAGAGCTGCAGAAAAACGCGTCTGCCGACCGGGATGCGGAGAGCCGTGATGCCTTACAGCCACACACATGCCATCCCTCCTCAGCCCAGCACGCCACGTGGATGTGACGTCTGCATTCAGACAACGGTATAAATATGTCCAAGGCAGAAGTCTTACATGTATCACCCATGCAAGGAGGTGCTGTGCAGGGATCCAGCTGTCCTCTGTACTCCTACAGCCTTTGTGTCCCTCTCTGATCCTGCTGCAGATGTAGCAGAGAAAAGGTGTACTCTGTGCAGATGTATTGCCCTGTACAGTCATACTGGAGCACCAGTCACAGGAGGCGTGCTGGCCTGTGTCACAGCAGGTATGCAACACAGCTGCTTGGAAGAAAATAACACCCGAGTGCTGTGCAGCTCATATAGATGCATATAGCACAGGGCATGGGCACCCAGCACACCTCTACCCCACAAAGACACTGCTTACAACCTACTTCATGGCTCTCACTCAGCAACCTGCATGCTGCCAGCACCTCCACTGGCCCTTTTCCTCCCAAAAGCAGACAAGATCTACCAGCACAAAGGATCATACCTGTTAAGGTGCTCTAGCCCTTCACCCCCCTGGGGTTGAATGTCAGCCTGTGCTTCTGCCCCTCTTCTCTCCTGGCTCTTTCCTCTTGTGGAGGATTTTATATCTCAAGTGAACAAGCCCAGGCCTGGGCAATAGCCTAATGAGGGCATCTCACATCCATTTGCTAATCATTGCCACAGGAGTTGCTCTCTCCTATAGCAGCTACGAGCAAGCCCACTTTGCAAAGAGGACCACTCCTCTGCAGGCAGCTGCGGGAGAGCCTCGCTGTCTGCAGCCGCTGCTGCCATCTCCACTCAGGGGCTGCGGCTTCAGCCCTGCAGGCACTTGGAGGCAGCCTCATGAGGGCAGACAAAGGGGCCAAGGTCACCCGTAGCCACGCTCGCACTCAAGTGAGAGCAGTCAGCGTGGCACTCCCGTCAGAATAAAAGCTGGCACCGACATGCCAGCAGTGATGAGGTCTCCACTTCTGGATGGAGCTGTGATGCTCAAACTGGCCTCACACCACCCTGGGAAAGAACAGTAATCCCTGCAGGCACCGAGCAGATGAATCTCCAGAAAGGAGATGGCAGAGCTTTCTGTATTGAGGGGGAGAAGCAGGGCAAGCAGGGAGTGGACAGAGCGTGAGCTGACCCACGAAGGAGTGCAGGGCAGCATGGCTGACTCCTCTACTGAGTGAGTCAGAGGACTACAGGGCACAGCAGAGAGGGAAGGAGAAGCTCCCAGCCCACTGTCTGCAAAGCCCACCCGCATGCTCCCCTGAGCCTCGACACGTGAGGACCAGGCTCCCTTCAAGACCGTGGGAAGAGGGTTTATCTGCCACCAGAACTGAACCAAATACCTTCAGTGGAGAGAGGGGGAGAAGCAGCAGGCTCCAGTTCTGTCTGCCCGTGTGCTGGCTGCTCTCTCAAGAGATGCTCGCGTGTCTGCAGTCAGGGAGAAACGGCAGCTGACAAAAGCTATTCCAAGGCAATTAGCCCCAAGAGGCCGGTGAAGGCTGCAGTTGCTCTGCTACATTGCATCTATGTTTTACTGTACTGTTGCCAGGGCAGGGGGAAGGAGCAGGAGCTGAATGCACAGAAATACGCTTGTGTATGTGTAGGAGCTCCCACTGCTCTTGTTACAACACGTGAGGGTAGCTCTTCATGGGGATCCAGGCCTCCTGCTGCACAGGGAGACTGCAGCTCTGAGACCTGGCCCTTGGCTTCAGCTCTCTACATCTTGACCCACTCATTGCAGCAACTTAAAAGAGCTTGGTACTTTCAGATACTTATTCTTCAGGGAGGGAGTTGTGCAATAGCAGATGCTTGCGGTGACACAGCCTAGCTTTCACTAAACAACTGTTTATTCAAAAGATTACAGCATTTAAAGATTACAGTGTTGGTAAGGGAAGCTCTATCAGCAAGGTTAAGCTCCTAGGCCAACCTCCTCACGCTGACGCAAAAGCAAGTGCAACATCTCCATCTGGGAAAGAAAAAATAGACCAGTGTTTAAGGACATTGGAGATACCTGGATTTTACATCCCCCATTGCACTACCCTACAGCCTAGCTCTGCTGTGTCTTGGAAAGCAGAGCAGGGCCAGGCAGAGGAATGTAAGAGCCCAGTGACACCACCAGCTGATGTCAGCAGCCATGAGAGGCTGGCCCTCGCCTCCCACCTCCAGGCAAACCCTGCTTTGGTGTGCCATGCTGCCCCACTCCAGCGACGAACCGGTATTTGCAGAGCAACCTCATCCTACTGCCTGCTGGCCCTCACCACATCCCACTCCACGGCATTGTCCCTGCATCTCTGGTGCCTGAGCATCAGCGTAATGTGATGTGACACCTTCCCCCACACGTTGTTATAAATACCGTGTTTCACTGTAACTGTGTCTGACACCCCCTTGGAGGCATTTTCTCATGCTCCTGGCCAGGATGTGGGCACGTGCAGATCCCCGCAGCGTGCACTGTCTCCCATGGCAGGGGGTTGCCCACCGTACCCTCTCCTTCCCCACCACCAGCAACAGAGATATTAATGGCAGTGGGATGGGGTTGCGTAGGGTGAACCATCTGCAGCAATTCCTTTGCTTTCAGCCTGACTCTCCAAGAAATAACACTGCTAGATCACACATCTCTCCCTTTCTTCTTCCATAAGACAGATGCCAGCTCAAGGGATGGGGGTTTCTATTTCCCCGTGACTGGAGTCTGTTATTTATTTGGAGAGCAGAACCATCTCCTTAGCACCATGCCCCACCAGCACTCCCTCCTTAGCCATATGTGCTTGTAGTTACAGTAAAATGCCACCAGATGTCTGTCAGGGTCCTGCACATTGCCTGCTAAGGACAACCCAGTAAACAAGGGGGACACGGTTGGGGTTCAAGCTGTGCACAAGGCTGGGTCTGGTTCTCACTTCATTATGCCATTTGGGATTGGTGATATTTTTGGGCCTGTGGAAAAATCTCTATTTTTCCATTTATTTCCTTGTAAGAAATGTAGAGAAGCTGATGGTTATCTCTGTGTACAATAAGCTCTTCTCTGGTTTCACTGCAGCTGTGTTTAGACGCGTTTGAAAAGTCTCCCCCCAGGCCATGACCTCTAGGTAGGTACCTAGAGGCTGCTTAGAAGGGCTTTCACCTGTACCCTGCCATGGGGGCATGGACAACAAAAAGATGCTGATCCAGTACCAGCCAAGAGCGAAATCAGCTGTGCAACCTCTGAATAAGCCCATCCTTGTGGCAGGACTGGTCACACAAAACCCAAACCTACAAGGGTGAAACATTTATGCAGCTCAAGTTCTTTGAAGAGCTGAGGATGCCTTGAGAAGGCTTTGTCACTTTTCTGTCATCCTGCCCTCAAATGAATGTGCCCTGTCTTGAACTCATCATGAGCTGACCTGAAGACACCCCCGAGCTCATCCCTCTCTCCCAGTCCCTCCAGAAGCCTGGCAGTGGGCGAGCAGACCCTCCTCACGTGGCAGGGAGGAGGGGGACAGCCGAGGCAGTACCAGCCTGGGAGCGTGAGCTGCCAGCTGCAGCAGTGCGGGCCAGGATGGGGCAGTGACCACAGCTGGCTCTGCTCTGTGGTCAACCTTGGTGGTCAAGTCACGGAGCCACTGCCCAAGAGCCATTGCTGAGGCTTCCCCCAGCAAAAGGGCAGCTGCAGCTTTGTGGCTTCACCTCTTGGGTAACTCCGCAGCGGATGCCATGCAATTACCATCACTTACCTAAGTGCAATTACTGCTCGAGCTGCTTCAGAAATGCCAGTTATTTTGCAGACAAAGTTTTGGAAGGAAATAATTTCTTTTTCTCTTTGGGGAAAGTTTAGATTTCCTCTAGTTTCTTTTTGTCTGAAAAGTATAAGAAATATGTTTTTCTTAATACTGTTGATGTAAAAACATACTAAGAAAACACAAGGGGAAAAAAAAAGATAAATTTGTAAGAGGGAAGCTATTTTTGAGTGCACAAGAGAGCATTTTACATATTTCACTTTCATCTTTGAAATCAGTACCCAAAAGTTTTATTTTTCTATTCTAAGGTTATTTATCTTTCTATGAAGGAAAATTAGTTTGAAAGAAAATATTACCCAACTTTACGACCAGGTCTGAACATCCTGACCTGTCCCTCCCCATGGCTGCACGCCCAACTCCAGGCCAAGGAGACTGGGAGAGTCATGGAGAAGAAAAGCAAATACCCTTACCCTCTGCTTCACAGCTGGCAGCCCAGTGTGGGACCAAAGGGGACACCCCATTAGAATCTTCCAGAAAGGCAGATGAGCGAGCGCGGGCTGGGAGAAAAAGGCAAAAGGCAGTTAAAAATATACTGGAGAGGATGTAAAAGAGAGACAGATAGGTACTTGGCTTCCAAGATCTGGGGATGTAACAAGCACAAAACATTTGGAAACGTTCAGAAGTTGTGTCTGAAAAGCTTCCCTGGCTGATGTGTCGAGGAGTTTCCAATCACCTTTCAAAAGCTTCCCTTCTCTCTGCTGCTGCTTGCTCCCTTTGTAATGGGTGGCTGTTTCTAATTATCTGAAAATGTTAAATGTTCCCTAATTCAATCAGAACAACTTGTTCACAGATGGCAAACCCTTCATCTGCTCAGCTTTCTGCAGAGTCTCTGACTCAAGAGCCATTGATCCCTTCCTTTCCAGAGATGCTGGCTTGAGACATGTGATGGGTGCAGAGAAGAAGAGTCCGCAGTGTACAGGAATATTTCCAGGTCTTTCCCTCTGACAACTGTCTCGCCATCCTGTGCCCCATGTAACCCAGCAGCCTCTCCTGGGCAGGACACTGCAGTCACAACCCTGGTAGATGCGTGGCTGGGGTTCAGTCTCTCCTCCTCTCCCCGCTGCCATGCTACTGCTCCTAGTCTCACCTGAGCGAGCAGCCCTGCTCCGTGCCACCTCATCCCACCTAGCAGCAGGTACACAGGGTGCTATCTTGGATACTGATGCAGTTGTGTCACAGGCCTGTGGTTTCTCTCACCCTGCATCCCAGCTCCTGTCACCACTACTCTAGCTCACATCTAGCTCAGGCTTGGCTGATGCTGATCCTGTTGGACTCTGCATTTCTTCTCTCGTTGCCTGATGGCGAATGGCACATGCCAATGCTCTGTGTCCTTTCTCATTCCCTGCTCCTAACACGTGAACTCGCATCCATTCCCTTCAGCTACAGCACTTTTTCCCTTGCCGCTGTCCATAGCTGTTGGTTAGCACAGAAAACTACTGCCCAATGCCCGTGAATAACTGTATCAGAGATCCTAAATTAGGTATCCTCATTCATGTCACTAAAATTTGCAATTTACATTACACAAAGCAGGGAGCATGGGGGACAAAGAGGGCAGTGGTGAGGTTTTCTCATTAAACGCAAGGGAAACTCTCTTTACTGCCTATTTCTACTGATTTATTGAAGCCTCTAGTCTTCAGCTCAGACCTAGAAAAGGGTCTCGCCTTTGATCAACCAGTGACTCACTATCTGCAGCCGAGGTGATTTACGACAAACGCAAGCTATTTCTGCACAGGGAAGGGGAGAAAAATAGGCCTCATCATCACTGAGAGGGTGGGAAGGATGAAAAACAAGCCGCCCACAGGCTAATGCTGGCTGGGCTGCTCCTCACAGCTTTGCTGCTCCCCCAGCACCTCAGCAGAGCGCCTGGTTCCCCACAGCAAAAACGCTGCTGCGAAGGGTTGTGTGGGGGAGACTCTTACATCTCAAACAAATGGCTCCACGC
Organism: Chloroceryle amazona; assembly: GCA_027560015.1. Classification (NCBI taxonomy): domain Eukaryota; kingdom Metazoa; phylum Chordata; class Aves; order Coraciiformes; family Cerylidae; genus Chloroceryle; species Chloroceryle amazona. The sequence continues at coordinate 83,577 of JANHFX010001263.1, forward strand.
CAGGATTGGAAGAGAACAGCTTAAATTATATTCTCCACGTCGCATCACTGGGCTGGGCGTGGGTCTCTGTCAGCCATGCTGACAGCGTGGGGCTGCAGGTACAACCCATGGGGTGAAGAGCATCGACCGCCACTGCTGGGCACATATCCTGATCGTGCTTCCAGGTCTGAACCTGCTCTTTTCAATACCCAGCTTTCCCTTCCTCATAGAATAGCCAAAATCCAATCTCTTTCACATCAGGAAACTGTATTTCCTGGAAGCTTTATTTTTGTGAAAGTCTCCAGCCAAATCATGGCACATAAAAAAAAAAGAAAAAAAAAAACATTGTTAAAGACCCCTAAACTCTTTCCATGGCATGCAGAAAAACTGGAGTATCACCTCCACCATCCCCCTACCCTTCACTTCCTGACTCTGAAAAAATACCTTTAGCTAAAAGCCTGACCACTTTTTAGAGAAGGAAAGTGTTTCATTGTTCAAGACGTGAGCAGATTCACAGCTAACATCCAGCCACCCATGAGAGACTCCCGGCACAGCGAGCTTTGCAGAATCACTGCTCCATATCCTCCAACAACTGGCTAAGGAGAAGCAAAGTCATTAAACTGTGCATTATACTCGCTGGAACAATCCTTCGGCAGAAGCTCCACGCAGAGCCCCACTGGGCAAAGTGCTTCGCTGCTCAGAAGCAGTGATTAGGGAGAGTTTGTTAATGAAGCAGATTTTAGTGACTGAAGGCAAGTGGAGAGAAAAGAGAGCAAGCAGACTCTTCATCAAATGTTATAATGTGGGCTTGCTGCAGCTGATCCTCAGTGGGCATAAATCAGTTCAGTTCTTTCCTCAGCTGAGGATCTGACCCGTGGGATGCGCAAATCACTGAAGGGCGTAACACCAATCCCATCAGAGGGAAGCTGCTCATCTTTGGCAACTGCCTGCTGCAGATCTCAAAGCATTTTGCAGATGTCCAAAGCTGCTGCTTCAGAGCCATAAAGGTTTTGCTCACATTTCCAAACTTGCCTTTTTCATACACTCCCTGGCGGTTCAGCTGCTTTAAATCAGGGCCATTCCCCTGAAGCAGAGAAGGGGGCTGTAAAGGGACCCTGAGTAAAAACACAGCCAGCCCTGCTGTTCTGATCTTGCTGGGCCATCCGCCTCTGTAATGAAAATCAGCATCACCCTGTGGATACCAGCAGAACATGACCAATTTACTCTGTCTGAGGCTCTGTTCCCAGCTCTATGGTACATGTTTTGCCCTGCGTGAGAGATGAAAGGGTGGATCAGTGCTCTTAAAAGACCCAACATGGTTTTAACCAGCGCACAGGTCATGTGTACAGGAGGACTGCACATACAGCATCCCCAACTGCAGACAAATATGCTTCCCGTTCCTTTCTTCCCTCTTCCATTTGTCATCCTCCCCATCTTCCCACCTTTCCCCCAAGCAGGAGCAATGGTTCTCCACGGCCACACGGATGATTCCCATTTCCTGCAGCAGATTGCCTAATAGCCAGGTATGATATTCTGCCTTTTCCATCTTTGCCTCGGTGGTATAACTTTACTGCTGCAAGTACCCTCAGAGGTGAGCCCCTGCTCATACACAAGTTCAGCGTGAGGCCGGGGAATCTGCGTCCCTGCTGCAGTGCAGAAAGGCCACAGTGGAAAGGAAAGAGCTGGAGGTGAAGGGCTTAGCAAAGGCAGAGAGGCAAGTCGCTGGAAATTGAGTTCGTGGGAGTTTACTAGCACAAGTGAAGTCAAGATCAGGACAAGCCTTTCCTCAAAATAATTCCTGTTAGATGCAGAACAGATGTTCCAAACTGCTCCAGAGTACTTCCCAGAGGACCCAGGCACCTGGTACATGGCTTTTCAGTGGCGTTCTGGTAGAGGCAGTCTTTATCCTCTACCATTATGCATAGCATGAGTGCTTCCAGGATCTCTAGTCTCCCTCCCCACACTGAATCACCTGTGACAGGAGGAAATGAGGTTTCACAGGAGCAGGTATGGGTGGTTTTGTAGAGACACTTCTCCTTCCCAGAAGGAAAATAGGAAGGAAGGGAAAGAAGACCCTCCTGTGGTGCTAGGTGGTGTACAAGCATAGAAAAGAGAAGTAGAGAAGTCAAGAGATTGCAATCAGAACTTACACAGGCTTTCCACGTGTCCTTCAGGCACAAGCACTTCAACTTGGCAAACTCCTAAATCTCTGCAGCTAGCAGTAAAAAGGAGGCATTTTCCCAGCCACCATCTGATCCTCTTCATCAGTCACTGCTCTGCAATGCCTGCCCACCCACCCACACATCGCTATGCATCATGAGGATAAAACCCACTTAGCCAAGCCCCTTCCCATACAGCCCTTCATCACTAGGGATCGATTTCCTATATTGACTGAGCAGGCCCCAGCCATTAACGAGTTCATTTGCCATCACTTAGATGCAGACGGATTCTCTCAGGAGCCCTGGGGTCACCAAAGTTTCATTAACAGACACTGTAAAAGTATTTAAATACATTTTAAAAAATCACTTGACAAATGGAGTGAGCCCATAGCCCTCCTTCTCTCAGGTCACCTTAAAAGATAAAAGAAACCTTTTCTGCCTGCAGAAGGGCAGAAAGCCTTTAACAGCTTGTCCCAGCTATTAGCCATCTCACAACACATCACCTCTAAAGAGGTCCAATTTCCCATAATGCTCCAGATGGAAACCATTTATTCATTTACCCAAGCTCTGACTGAGCATGTTCCAGCCACTAAGGGCTTTTGGCCTCCACAATTTCCTGTTAGCTGTGACATGTTGGCTGGTGGTAAACTGAGGCATGAAGTGATGAAGACTCAGCCCCAGACCTGGCTGCTCAGCTGCACTAGCAGAACAGGTATCACTGACAAGCATTGGTGGCTCTGCTGCGAGGTGAATTCTCAGCCCAATTGTTTATATCAGGGGGGAAAAAAAATAAATAAAAGTATAACCAAGCCCTATCTGGCCTTGAACACCACACAGAAAATTACACGGGAAAATAGCTGTCAGAAATAAAGGCTAAACTCAGGAGACTCCTTCTGCTGCATAAAGATTTCTATCTTCTTGCCACAGATCTCTAGAAGATAGGCTGAATTTTACTACCATGAAACACCATGTAGATGCTAGCTTAGCTGTCACTCCATGAAGCGGGGGGTGTGGAACCCAGAAACATCACCAAATCTCCGGCAAAAACATGGCCATGGATAATTGAGCCATGCAGACAGTTTCCACTGTGAGCTCACTTATGTGGAGAACTCAAGCTACACATTTGAAAAATTTGCAAACAAAAATTTAATGTGACATTTTTCTCCCCGCTTGGGAAGAGATGACTCATTAAGTCAGTCTACAACTCTTACTGGGTGCCCAGGATGGCAGAGTCTCCAGTACTGTGTAGCCACCTTATCCCCAAACGCCAGGAGACGGGGCAAATAAGCCTGGCTCTCCCAAGTCCCAGGTCTGCTTGAATCCTTCCTCCTCATGGGGAGGCTGTAAAGTGCCATAGATGTTCTGAATTTTTCCTAATATATTTTTACATTACAACCCTCCCCCAACCAAACAGCTAGTAGGAAGCAGCAGGCAGAGACTGGCTCTTTGGCTGGTTGAGTGAAAGTTTGGGCAGTCTTGCCATGGGGACAAATGCTGGTCCTCCGTGCCAGGCCAGCAGCTCTCCCACGGAGATGGGCAAAACCTCCCTATCCACTGCCTCATGATCTCCTAGGAAAGGTCTCATGAACTGCTAGGAGCTCAGCATAAGGAAGATGAGCTCCCCTCTCTCGCACCTGCAGAAGAAAGCAGAAGCTCACGGAACCATTGCTCCCACCATCAGACGGGAGGAGGCAACTGGCTTATGAGGAGAGGTTGTCCTCTGGGAACAGCAATGTCATTTCACTGGCCCCTCTGCAGTTACTTCGAGCTGACAGAAACATTTCCCTTGGAGTCACTCCAAATTCACATCAGTAGCTCCTCAGACTGCAGCAAAATTCCTCTGAATAGACATCAGCCGGGCCGAGTTGGCATTTACAGAGCGGGCTGCAAAGGGGATTACTCCAGGTTCACAAAAGCACTGTTTGGAGTAAAAACCCTTGCCTTCCCTGAGATGGTGAAGGAGTGTGCACCAGAGACCTCCGCTGCGTGCACAGCCTGGCAACAGTCTCTCCTGCTCACCACCGGGAGATTCATTAATGCCGACAAGGTAAACTCAGCCTGTATTATTCATACCTGTATTTATCAAGTATTTATGCTGACAACCTAGAGGGCGATAAATCAGCAGCACGGGGATGTGTTGATTCCTGTGGCCGATTCTGATGCTGACAAGGCTGATGCCTGCCTCGCCTGGCGGAGGGGGCAGAGGGCCCTGCTCGCCGAGAACAGCTCGTTTGTGACAGCCGGAAATTAACAGCCTGGCTGGAAGCTGGCGAGAGAGAGAAGATGGTCTTTGCTGGATGTGCCTCAGAAGCAAATGGCAGGGAGATTGACTGGGGAAGCTGCTTGAGAGGCAGAAATGTTACCCACCTGGATGTGCATTTTAACAAAGCTTCCACCTGTGTAGCTATGCCAGCTGGGAACGGGTCCTGCCCTGCCTTCGACGTCCAGTCACACCAGCATGGACAGGGAGGGGGCTGCCGCACTGCCCCACACGTGGGGCTGTTCCATGTAGACAGCAGCAGTTGTGCTTGACTTGCTCCAAATTTACACCAGAAATTCCCATGTCTGAGCTGGATTTGTGCATGATTTGAAAAGTGGATGCGTTGGAGTTGTTGCTCTGGAGATACACCTTGATGGGGGGAGTTGATCTGGTCCAACTCTGGGGATTCCAGCAGGGTGACAGTGGAGTTACCCTGCTGATGGCACTGTGCATCTCCAGACTCATTGAGGTGGCTGCAGGGGCATCGTTCCCTGTTCACAGCGGCAACTCTACTGTCACAGCATCAAATTTACACTCTTGTGCTATTGACTTGACAGCCTGCAAATGAGAGAGGCCCGCAAACCTCTTGTCTTTTCACCCTGAGATCTGGAGATCAGGTCCCAGAAGAGCTGATGTAAGAAAAGAAGCCTATTTGTCCAACTACTAAAAGCAAAGGGCTTATTTCCAGTTGTAAATTTACAGCAAGTTCTGATCCTGATTCAAATCCGAAGCAGAGCGTGTCAGTGAATTTCCAGTTCAGAAGAAATCCTCTCTATGGCTTTTCTCTCATGGCTGACTGCACTGCAGCTTCTAAGCCCCTCAGTCAGAAGCCTATTTTGGGTACTGGTTTGGGACTCTGTGTCCTGACTTCCCTGCCATGCATGGGCACTGCCAAGGCTCTGAGGAAGGCAGGGCTACAGTGCTGTTCAATAATGCATGCTATATTCTAATACAATAACCACTGAGGCTTGTGCGCGCTCTGAAATGAGCTGTGCCGGTGCCGGAGAGCGTATTGGTTCAGATGTTTGAGCTGAGAGAGAAGTCTTGAAGAGAAGAGAGAGAATTCCCCTTGCCGGACCTCATTAGCAATGCTGGGAACACATGCCCTTTAAAATATTTCTGCTCATTTTGTGGTATATTTCTCCTCTGCATTTTCTTTCTCTATGCCATCGTATCTCTGTGAACGCTCCGCTAATCTTCCGCCTCATCCCAGCTCTCTATGCATGTGGATGCACACACACGAGCTCAAGTGCAAGCCTGCGTGTATCCGTGTGCTCTTAAACCTCCTTATTCCTTCTTAGACCTCAGCCCCATCAAAAAAAAACCAGCGGTAGCTCTTTCTGTCAAGCATTTCAGCAGCTTTGCCAAAGCAACTGTTCTCCGCTGAGCTGGACCACACGGACCCCACGGCGAAGCGGACCCCCGGCTCTGGGATGGGGATGCTCCAGCGGGGCTCGATCCGGAGCGGGTGCAAGAGCCGCCAGCCGCCGGCCCTCCAGCTCCGCGGGCCCGCCGGGGGTGCCGGTGCTACCGCCCGGGCTGCGGCTGCTGCCGGGGCAGGGGCGGCGGAGCCGGTCCCGCTGACACTAGATGGTGCTCGGCGGTTGTGCTTGGTGCGCCGGTGCCGGGGTTCCCGTGGGGAGCTGCGCGGAGGCACCGGCCAGTGTGTCCTGCCTGTTTCCTTGCCGGGTGTCGGGCCAGCTTGCTCCGGCAGAAAGGCTTCTCCAGCCCTGCGACGGGAGTGGGTCTGCCCCTGTGGTCCCCTGTCCTGGGAAGGGTGGGATCAGCTGCACACCGTCCTGCACTGGCACGGGAGATGGGACCCTTGTCCCTGCAAGTGGAAACCAGGAAACACCGCATGAGCACTCAAAATTTGCTGCCCTTTTCCTGACCTATAAACATATGAAGCCTCTATCCCTTCCTCTGTCTACTTTAGAGAAGACCCCAAATTTCTCCAGCAGTAACTTTACTGCTGATGGCCAAAGTGGAAGGTGTGTGTCGGCACAGAAAGAAAAGAGTGGACCAAAGAGCTGAATGGTGCAGTGGTTTGAGCTAGACGTGGGTGCTGCTTGCAGCAGTCTTACCCATGCAAGGGCACTCCAGCTCAAATTCACCCCCAGTTTGTGTCTGGTTGGACTGAAAGTCACTCAGACCAGACATTCTTGGGCACTTCCAAAACCACCAAAGCCTACCAGCCTTGCATGTCCACCCACTTTCTACTGGAAACCGTAACAGAACTCATAGTGCTTTCTGCAAGGCTGGGATTCCTAATCTCCCTGGGCTTCCTTCCTCCATATATAATGAGGATTATGGTTTAATTCCTGCCTCACAAGGGGGTGCTGTGGGGATTGAGAGGGTTAAGGCACTCAGCATTGCAGCAAGGCTATTACAAACCCTTCAACAGAGGGGGACAGAAAAATCCTACTGCTGTTTGCACACTGCTTACAACTTACATCAGCTTCCATTAACTGGGAGGCAATTTTCTCACCAGTTCAGATTTAATTTCTTCTCCAACTGCTGGCCCTATCCAAAGAACAGCAGGACAGAAGTGACTATCAGCACTGAACTGCCTTTTAAAAAGATGGTGCTTTCAGATCTGAAAGAATGTCTGCTGTCTGTACAGTGTATATGTGTGCATATATATGTGTGTCAATGTAAGCATGTAGGAGGCTGTATCAGGAGAGCTCAGAAGTGAAGCCAAGCAGAGAATCAGCTCAGGAAGTCCTTTGCACCTCTGATCCCTCATTGTTGACTGCGCTGCAGACGCATTATGTGTGTTTACAGATGAAAAAGCAGAAATAAAACTGATGCTGGCTTTAAAATTCTGTTCAGCACAGCCTTCTGCACTGATTCAAAATGTTTATAAACACAGAAGTTAATGTAATCAGCACTGCAGCAAATACACACCAGGTACACGGCGGAGACAGGAGTGTCAAATATACTCCTAGCTCAGAATGACAGGCCTCTGCTGTGGGCTCTTCATCAAACAAAAGCAGCTGAAAAAAACCCACCAAGGAATGTAATCTTCCCCCCACTTCTTCCCTCCTTTCAATTCCTTCTGGTAATTATAATTGTAAAAAATAAAATAAGATGTCTATTCCCACTGAGCCTTTCATGTTGCAGGGCTTTGCTAGCCCGTGAGTGTGCAGGGAGAGGCTGGAAAGCAGCTCCCCGCGACGGGGAGCACAGGCACAGGCACAGACATCAGTGGGGCAAGTGGAATTCACAAGTTTGGGGGAGTGCCTGGGTGCCAGTTCCTTCGGAGTGCCAGCCGAGAGGATGGAAGCTGCAGTGGTCCCCTGAGGGGTATCCATCAGCACAGCCCCATTGTTCCTGAGCACCTCCTGTGCTCATCCCAGAGCAGGTAGGAGTTGCATTGACCAAGATTTGGACCAGCCATTTTGCCCTGACTCCAGCCCAGCAACCCTTCAGCCCCAGGCAAGGGTGATCAGCTTACCGGGGAAGACCCCATCCATAGAGGAATCTTCACCAAACCCATCCCACATCCTCCTGCACAGTGCCAAAAACCCCATGCTAAGCCACGTTAGCCAGCGAGGAAGGATTTGGGGAGGTGCACGTGAAACGTCCTATTACAGCAGGTTGCTGCAGACACTTTACCTCACATGTTGGCATCAGCAGAAAACTCTTGTGCTGGCTGAACAGCCAAAATGCTGGGCGGACAAAACAGTGCTTGACTACAAGCAAGCCTTTTTTTTTTTTCTTTTTTTTTTTTTTTTCCCAGCCAAATGTTGTTTCATGCTTTAATTGCAATTTTCAAGAACTATATTAGCATGACAACTTATGTAAGTGTCGGCCAAGTTACTACACCATTTCTAGTATCTATGCCTAAAACAGATTTCACAGGGGTGTAGAGGAAGGGGCTTGTATAACTTTTGGATCTCTGTTTAGATGGGTGGATGCCATCTAAAGTGAGACTTCTACCATCCCTAAAAATCAAGAGGGGGAAAATATTGTTTCTGTACAGTATTTGAATGATTTTCCTTGGGCAAGGGGGTATTCCTCCCAACCCAGCCCTTCAGACTACCTAAAACACCAGGTGGGTTGTTTATATTTTCTTTATTTTTTTTTTCTCTACTGGAATATGTTTATAGATTTATGAAAGGAAATTCAGAACCTCAGAGTAGTTCCTGTGCTAGGAATGGAAAGGATGGGGGAAGCCTTTGAAAGCCCTGCCCTACTATCACAGGCACCACAATATATAAAGTAGTTAGGGATTCTCCTCCACGTCTCTGGCTGGAATGCACTTTAGAACCCTACTGCTGTGAGGGTTAGAAACAAGGAAAGAAACAATTGGCTAAACCAGCTGATATATAGCAAAGCAGAAGGCAAGCCCATCAGCCCCTCAGAGGGCATGCACACAGAGACCTCCCCAAATCAAAAAAATAAGTATGATGCAATTAAATATGTTACATATTATGATCTTCCTCCCCTAGAAATAACAAAAACTGCCAAACCAAAGTACTCTACCCCTGCCTTTCCTGCTCATGCA